>BPLS01029203.1:174758-185077 GCA_019656275.1 Rhododendron kiyosumense | reverse complement strand
CTAACAAGAAAGTGATATTTTTTTCCCTCATGAAAAGAGAGAAATGTATACCGTGTTCTTTGGGGTTTGCTTAGTCTTACAATTGAACTTCTCTATCATGCATTTATAATCTAAGAAAATAAAAGCCACAAATTAGTCTAACAAGAAAGTGATATTTTTTTCCCTCATGAAAAGAGAGAAATGTATACCGTGTTTTTGGGGGTAGATTGTGGACCCTATATGAATCCTTCACATGTATAAGTGTTTTGGACATCTCTGTTTTGTGAATTTTTTTCTTGGTACCGTTTGGTTTTGTTAGAGATTGGATTCAACCTGGCAGCTCTGAACGACTGATATCAACCCAAGAGTTAGGCAATGAATTATTGAATTAGGTTTTTGTGAGTTGACCTGGGTCTTTTCTGAGTAGCGGCACAAATGGGCCCTATTCTGGATCCAAAAAAATGAGTCAAGTCGTTCATTTTGTTTGGTTTGTCGCGCAAGTGTGTAAAATCACACTGATTAGACATCAATATAGGCATGAACAAACCATGTTTGTCGATCTTTGAGAATTTTTCAAAGACTATTATGCATTTGAGACAAAACTTCGATCAAGTTAATCAATCATGTGTCGTTCGTGTCCCTACCCTATCTCGGATCAGAGTGATTTTTGGCACGGCTATTACGAATTTGAGATGGGGCTCATGTATGCATCGTACAGCGCAGGTCCCCCAGTTAGAATTTGAGTAGGTTGATTTTTTTTCAACTTTGCTATTGACACAGAGATAAAACATGCACAGATCGTGCACTGATCTCGATGTGGGGCCCACTACGGGTCCTACGCAAACGATCCGATCCATCCATTAAATTTAAAACATTTTTTCAGGAAGCCTTGTGAAAAATCAAATCAATCCGATATCTATAAATATCTATAAATACTGAAGACTCCTGCAGTCAGCTTCAGTAACAACGTATGAGGCCCTTGTTTGCCACCAGCTGATAAAGTGGGGACCTATTAATTCAGTGGGAAATGAATTTCATTCAGTACTTTTGATTCCCTCGTTCAACAATAAGTTGATAATATTCTCTCATTAGAAACCAAACCATCATTCTCAATTAATGAAGTGCGGAGTCTTCCAATATTGGATTTGAGCAAAAAAAATTCCACACACAATCTTTCTCAAATATGAGAATGACTGTGTATGGGGATAAACTCATTCAATGTACAATTGAGACATTTCGTTTGTATATTTTAGCAGACTTTTAGTAAAGACTCCTGCAGTCAGCTTCAATAACAACGTATGAGACTCTTGTTTGCCACCAGCTGATAAAGTGGGGACCTATTAATTCAGTGGGAAATGAATTTCATTCAGTCCTTTTAATTCCTTCGTTCAACAATATGTTGATAATATTCTCTCATTAGACACCAAACCATCATTCTCAATTAAATGAAACCAAAAAGAGAGACCAAGACTATTTGAATAGTACACATATGTACTTGTCAGCCGGATAATTCCCAGGTCAAGAAATGCTCCCATAGTAACTTCTAATCTGGTTCTTAATTCTCGATCTCGTGAATGTTATAGTTGGAATGGTCTCGAAAGACAATCTAAGGAATCTATCTCCAACTAATTAATTAAAAGTGGCACGAGATACTGAGATATACGTGTTTATAAAAAGTAAGGAATGCAGGCGTCTCCAAATAATGTTTTCTAATGAACCTGGCTATATTTGAATCAAATTGGTCACTCTTAATCTTGGTTAGCTCATTAGTTTTGGTTGCATAGTCGTAGTTGTAGATTTGATTGGGTTCAAGCAAAAGTAAAATAAATTAAGAATACAATAATATCCACATGGCTCTGTTCCCGAAGCATTGGAAAATCTTCGTGTGTATATATATATCCTCGTACTCATTAATGCTGGATTGAACACTCAATGGGGTATCTTTCTGCATTACTCGATATCCAACCTAATAGAATGACTAATTTGGAGATAGATCTCATTCACCGTTTATTAGCAGGGATTCAATTAAAGTTGAGATAAAGTTCGTAATGGCTGATCCTCAATACAAAAATGCATTACAATATTAATAGTCATCGGCTCCAGAAAAAATTAAAATAACATAATAAAAACTAAACTAAATGATGTTTGTCATTTACACATGGAGTATGGAAAAGGACTAATTTTAATTTTGGGCATCAATAATGGCATAATAATTAAATTCCCTTAATTTTTTAAAGTTAAGTTGTTTTAGGATTAGAGTGTGGAATTTTTTTTCTTAATTACACATCATCATTTATATTATTTCACTTTGGGCCATTGAATTTAGTTTTGGAATACTTTTTGGGTCTACTTTCTTGAAAAAAAATAGAAGATTTATGACTAGAATATAATAAAAAAAAATAAAAGAAAAAACCTAGCAGTGGCGAGACTATACAAGTTGGGAATAAAAAAAATTGTCACATATAATAATTGCATTTTCTAAAATCCTTGACGTGGCGGCCGCCGCTACTAGACCCCCCTGATTCCATCCTTGCTTCTACCATGATGACGTATATGTTATATTAAAGGCTCAAAATGACTGGTTGGAATACAATTTCATGTTAAACGTATATGTTAGATGTTTGAAATATATGCTGAAAAGTGTGTGTGGCTAACACCCTGTTAATCCTCGTTAATGTACATATACGATATTGGCAATTGGTCGAAGCTTGCACTGACCTAGGATCGAAATGCAGCAAGAGCAAAAAACTAGGATTTTTTTCCCATATGAAAATGTCTATTGTGACGAAAACATTCGTCACCAATTCCTTAATTATATTGGCAACATAATTTTTTTTCATTGATGGATCACCTTTGGCGATGAATTTTGTCGTCACTTCATCGCTAGAAGTAATAATTGGTGACAAAAAATTTCGTAGTCAAAAAGCATTAATAGGCAAGGGGAAAAAATTTGTCACCAATTATTCATTTTTTGTGATGAAATATTTCGTCATCAAAAGGCACTATTAGTGATGAAAAATAGATTTCGTCACTAGGTGAGAATCCTTGACAACCTTTAGTCGACAAATAATCACTACAACAAAAAACACATTCGGTGACATGCAAAAAAGTCACAAAAGGTCCAAATTTTGTCACCTATTATCTTTGGTGACACAATAAGAGGTGTCACTGTATCCGTGACACAGAAAGTCAATGGTGACAAAATTGTGTAGTTGTCACGGAATGTTGTCAACAGTGACAAAAATTTGGTGTCACCGAAAACAGATTTTCCGTGACACAATTGTCACCGAAAGTAACAATGACAACAATATGATGTCACGAAAGATAGATTTTCTGTGACAAAGGTGATTATGTCACGGATAATAACAATAACAACACAATATTGTCACCGAAGAGAGATTTTTCTGTGACAAAGATTGTCACTAAAAGTACCTATCAGGACAACCAATTGCGTGTCACTAATAACCTATTGTAGTAGTAGACACTCAACAGTGACAGTCTCTTTTGTCACAAAAAATAGGACTTTAACAGCAATACACAATTTATTCCATATATTGTTTTCACCTGCTTACAAAGTTATTTTTTTGTATCTTATGATTCAATTTAGCAAAACTTAAATTGCGGGGAAGCAAAATATCATTCAAATCAAATATCTAATAAGTCAACATTCATCATCCAACTTCAAAACCTTTCAAAACATTCATCCTCCAATAATAACCATTTCAAACTTAACAACATTACCGAAACTACAAAACATCCATATCCATAGTGTGTCCAATGACAAAAAGATCTCAAAACAAATGTTCCATTTAACTACCAAAAAGTCTTCAACTCCATCTTGGTTAACTGCCAAAAAACAATTCCATCTCCTTACTTACCTGTACAAAATTGCCACACAAAAAAAAGAAGTAATTGTGTAACATATCAAGCCTACAAAAGGTTCTGAAAAAGAAAGAGATTTTGCTCCAAGTTGTTATATGATGAATTATGACACGACTCATGAGTGACTAAGCGGCTACCCAACCTAGATTTTGATGTTATTCTACATAATATCGATGATATGCAAACTACGTAGCAGCAAAACCTCGCCAGAATCAAAGTGTCGGTGTCAAAAACGTGTTAAGACATGGACACGCTCCGAACACACTTTAGACACACGTGTTTGACACACTTCTGGTTCATAACTTTCTAAATGAAGTTCTACTCCTAAAATGACCATATTGCCTCCACGCCAAAGGTTAACAAAAAGAGATCCGAATGAAACATTGTTGATTGATACTGGATAAACAGATTCCACTAAGAAAGCATGTCCAGATAGCTACATAGCTACTATAAGAAATCAAGCTACTCAAAACTTGTATAATCTCTACTTAATTAGTTAATAGAGTACTACTAGCTAAACATTGAACACACGTACGTTGAACCGTTGATAGAACTATGGATCAAAAAATTTACTTTTCTAGAAATCTTATGAACATATAAATCCAAGATAACGATACATGCATAGTAAGTTCAAGGGTATGGAGAACTGAACAAGTACAATTTGAAAACATGGACATGGAATCATGCTATAAAATAAACTTGTGAACTAGACAACACTCACCATCTATTTTTTTCATGGGTTAGGAGTTGAAATGGCAACCCATAACAATACATTCAACTGTGTATACATTTTAGTATTCCCAGCGTAAACTCCTTTCCTTTTAGAGTGATGGGCAGGCAACAAAATTTCTATGCCGTGACAAGAATTATTCAACAAGACAATTATCCAATGATTAGAAGTGTTTAGATGATTCCAGCATAGCATGAGTTTCGTAAACTATCAACTGTTCTGTATCAATTTGCTACATTGACTTGAATGCATAAAAAGTAAGTAAAGGCTCTAACAATCAATAAAATATTCTTTCAAGCATAGTTTAGTGGTTATTAGTTCGATAAATTATTTCGAGCAAATAAATTTAGAAGGTCGGATGCTCACACTGATGAAGGATAAAATCATGTATGGCTTCTTCATAAACCATAAACTAGCTGTGCACTTTGAAGCATCTCGGACGTGGGAACAGCTGAAGGAGTTCTTCACGGCATCGTCTCTTGGAGAGAGGTATGCTGCATGCAGACATCAACAAAAGATATATTCCAATAAATATCACAATTTCGCGATTAGTGTCTGAAACTACAAACAAATACATTTTTAGAAGAGAAGAATAAAAGACCAATCCTATGAAGCCATTCTTAATTCTCCCAATACCAAGTGGCCAAACTTCCAACTCATTAGATTGACAGCCACAATAGGAAAAACTAGGCTCCTAAACCTAATGGATTTTATAATCTTGAAAGCAAATCAAACAAACCTCTGTACCTACATTGCACATAAGTAGAAGCATCTCAAAAATCAGAAACCAGTTTTCCAGTTCTTCCTTTGATTTAGGTGACAATCACACAACTTGAATGACTGCGACACCATCTACCTATACAATTGCAGCTAGTCATGGAAGAAAGCCCGACTACTGCCTACTTGGGTTTGGAAACTTCGATCCTAATTTCATATATTTACAATAGGCTCCCAAACGCATGAGATTTGATTCATTAAAGAATCCAAAGGTGAGCAGTGGGTATCAATTTCGAAAATCAATACTTCACATTCTCTAGATATCAGTTATCATACTCGTATAGAATCAATAAACAAAGAACGAATCAGAATCTGAGGTTCTCAAAAATCATTCCGAAAAGGACACAACCGAAATCACTTACGGCTGGAGAATCAATGGGTGAGCTGTAAACATCGTAGCTTGGAAACCCTTGCCAAAGCTCTCGAATCCAGATCCGCTAAATCAAAAACCCTACAGGAACAATTTGCGTCGTAAAGAAAGAATTTCAAAATGGAATCTGAAACGGAAAAAAATTGCGTCATAAAGCGACAAATGTGTTATTTTGCCACTGACAGGTATCCAACCTACGTAGCAGCGAAACTTCGCTGGAAGCAAAGTGTTGGTGTCAGAAACAGAAACAGCTAGTAATAAGCAAGAAAGAACAGCTAGTAATAGCATAGTAAATTGAAGAGTCAGTTATACATATACTGAACGTAAGCTAAAAAGAACCAAAATGAGCCGGAAACAGCTAGTAATAAGCTACAGGTTGCCAGTTGTACCGTCACATCAGAATTACAAGACTCACAGTAGTCCCTTATGGGAATTGGCATTTTCGGGACACTTGGCACATCCAAGTTTTTTTCCCAAATCGACATGTTAGACTTTAGCTAACCTACAAGCACAAAAGAAGGCCATACAAGCAAGCAAGACTAGGAAGATTGACTACACACCAAGTCCCTTGGCACATCTATGTATTCTTCTATTATTGTATGAGAGCGTGTAAGTCAATCCAAGAAGCGTCAAACTTGTTAAGCAAAACTGAAAAAGAGAACCTAAGAGCGAAAAGGAAAGAGTTAAAAGCTAGAACTAGTGTCATTTCTAACTTCAATGAAATACAATTTAAGAAAAATTACCACAAGTGAGATTTCAGAATAAGTGAGCTGCAACCAAAATCAGTAGAAAGTAAGCCACGTTTATTTGCAATTGATAGATTATCATTGATGGTACTCAGTAGATAAGGTCTGGTGAATTGACTTACTGGAAAAATGCAACTGAACCCAACACAGTGAATCAATAAAATCCCAGACATGGATCATGAAAACAGAGAGCATGGCATGACATGTCTCATGAATTCGTTAGGGAACACACCATACCGGTGTGCTGGAAAAAATACTGAAGTCAATGACAGGTAGATTAAGTTTGTTCTCGCCATTCATACCCTTATAACTCTATAGTATCAATTCAAATTGTTATAACTCTAGTTATTGAAAAGCACTAACTAAAACATTTCAAACCTAAGATCTCTAAATTGGAAGAAAACTACTCACTTAGCATTCAAAAATCAGGCAATATGCATATAAACTATCAAGCAAATGTGAAAAATCAAAGCGTATGCTACTGAGTAAGAGAATCAAATACCAAGATCACTAGTCACAGGGAAACGAGAAGTGATTGAGAGTACAGAGAGATCCATCCGAGTGAGCTAACTGCAGCGAGGGGCCTTTTCTCTTCCACCTATGCCGCCAAACCTGAACTATTAGAAGAGTCAAATATAAAAATGTCACATATGTATAAGTGATCAGAAAAGCTTACCTTTCCACGCTCCAAAGGGATCATATATGTTATGCAACCTACCAATCCGACACTAAATTCCAAAGTCTTTTGTATAGTGCTTACACAGTTCTTCTGTCGCGGGTTTCTCCAAGCCATAAGCATCTTGAGGCTAAAAATAAAAACCAAAAAGAAGAAACCCATAAATTGCTTTCTAACAATTGGGAAGAAAACTACAACTAGATTAGAGGTTTGCCTACCAGAGAAAACAAACCAACCTCCGCAGGCCATGCATCATATTCCTTCAACATCAAATCCTGTCATTGGAAATCTGCATATATCCAAACAAAGCTTGAATTTTTACCAGCCATAGTAAGATGTAACATTGACAGTTCAACAACATGATTAACTAATGTAGATCGTTCCAGACTTGAGAACTCTAACTTCTCTCAACATGGAAAATTTATCTTCTTCCAAAACCTAGGGCAACATACCTCTTGACCATTGACCCTAGTGCCCTCAAAGCATGTTGAAACTGATCATTGTGTTGTTATACATAATAACTTAAATACTAGTCCTAATGATCACAAGCAAAACATGCCAACAGAAAACAGAAAACAAAGTAATATCTAAACTATATTTAAGCTCAGAAAACACCTTCTAAGGTAAACCCCAATTCACTTGAGTTGGCTTAACACCACTTTTGGCACTCAAAAAATTCCTGATATAGCCAACATTACGAAAAAGGACCAGCGAAATTGCTAGCATGGAATTAGATTTCCAAAAACCATTTTCTTCATACAAGTAATTCCATCGAGAAAGTAAGGGCTTTTACCATTTCCCACCACAAAACCAAAGCTTATTTGCGTCCTAACCAAAACCCAGAAACCCTCATTCCCCTCGACCCCTCCCTCCCTAAATCAACTGCCTTAACAAATACCTCACCCCGGACAATGAAACCCAAATCTGCTGGAGAAGAAATGGAGATGGAGAAATACCGAGGGAGAAACATAGAAATATCAAGAACGAAACATACAGGAAGAGAGAGAGATATATACCAGTAGTGAGCGAAAGCCGAATACGAGAGAGAGAGAGACTTACAGAGATGGATTGGCGAGAGGCAATTCGAGTACTAGGGAAATTTTCTCTCTGCACGAGAATGAAAAATACCAAATCAGTCAGAAAAATTAAAACAATGAACCCAAAGTCGACCAATCATAGACCACCCACCTTCATCCAGCCCTACCGGCCCCCAGCTTCACCACACCACGGCGCCATCCTTGGAAAACCCCAAAGCGATTGACGAAAGTTTCAAACACAGATGCACAAAATTGAGAGAGACCAGACGACGATGAAAAGCATAAATCAAGCCCTAACTAATCCAAATGAATCTCTAATTTTATAACTCAAATGAAGCCCTAATTTTTGCAAATAGGTAAAAATATACACACAAGTGCGAGAAAGAGAAGGTTTCATATCTGATTTAGAGTTTGATTCAGTGTTCTCTCTTCTTTTCGGAGAAGGAGAGCTTGAGGTCTGTAGAGAGGAGGAGAAAGAGGGAGAGACATAATGAAACGAGAAAAAGATATCTGAAATCAAAATAGGGCTTTACTCAATGCTCTCCTTCGCGTTTACTCGATATCTGAGCAAGAGTTCGGCGAGGAAGGGGGCGGAGATGGAGATGGAGATGAAGATGATGATGTAGAGGCAGCCCGTGAGTGTTCAGCGTGAATGGTGCTTCTGAGTCTTCAGCGTGAATGGAGAGGCAGCGTGAGTGGAGAGAGGCAGGGTCTGATGGAGTAAAATTAGGGCTTGTTTTCGGTGACAAGCTGTTTTCAGTGAAACGACGTCGTTTTATGTGGTATAGCTTTTCATTTAATTTTTAAGCCGCGCCTAAATAAAAAAGAAGCCCGGGAGTTAGAAAATTCAGATCTTTCGGTGACAATTTTATGTTTGTCACTGAAATTTGTCTTCGGTGACAAATTTTCTGTCACCAAATCTCCTCTTTATTTGGCACATCACCTGTTGATTTTTGGTGACAAGCAGTTAAATTTTTAGTCACCATTGAATATATTCCGTGTCAACACCAATTTTTTGTCACCAAAAGGTACCAATAGGTGTCACCAAAAGTGTTTTTTGTTGTAGTGAATATTTCCTCACTCATACTATTTGTGACAAAACAATATGTAATTTGTGATGGTTTTCATTCGTCTCCAAAGATCAAACTTAATTCTTGTAGTGCCACAATCACTGACGATCGACAGAAAAAAGAATGGCGATTGTAACCAGCACTGGCGATTGTCACAAATACTGGCGATCGTCATACACTAACTGGTGACTGCTATCGTCTTCAACACGAACATCAAATGAAAAAAAAGGAGGAATAAGGTTAATTAGTGATATCTAAGATTAAGGTCACACACTACTTTGCTCATGGGATACACTTAGGTTGTGTCTCATGGGTGAGATTAGAGGAGCAGGGCCCGAAAAGTCTGAAGAACTAGTACTGCATGTGTTGGTATGTACATGATTTATGGAGCCTGTTTCATTTGTGTCTCAGTCCTATGTCTGATCAGTGTGATTTTTTGCACTGCTATTATGAATTTGAGATGGAGCTCATTCGTGCAACACAGCAGGGCTTGCAATATCCTACCCATAGCAGGTCCCAGTTGGAATATAAGTAGCTTGATTTTTTTTTCACATGGAATAATTAAGCTTATGAAGCAAAAGGCCAAAAAATTAGTGTACATAACTGGAGACGAATTTTCACCGACCACCACTGTACATAACTGGAGACGTTACAAAACAAGACTTGGATTGAACTAAGAAGATGGTTTGTTTATTCTGCAGATTACACATTCCCTTTGCCTGGGTACGTAAGTAAAGCATAAAATCAAGTTTCATGATACTAGAAACTGGACCCTGTATGTAGCTCATTGAATTTAGTTTTTGAATACTATTTTACGTCTCCTTTCTTGAAAAAAAGAAGAAGAAGAAGATTTAGGACTAGTATAAACAAAAAATAAAGAAAAAAAATCTAGCAGTGGCGAGACTATATATGTTGGGGATAATTTTTTTAATATATAATAATTGCAATTTCTAAAATTCTTGTCGTGGCGGCCACCGCCACTAGACCCCGTGATTCTATCCTTGCCATAATAAGCAAAATGGATTGTGAAACTCTATATTCCCAGAAAATAA
>BPLS01029203.1:128568-154758 GCA_019656275.1 Rhododendron kiyosumense | reverse complement strand
AGACGATATTAATTGAAACCTTGGCTATGGCGGTACGTAAATTAGATCCTGGGCTCCTTCTGATTTTTTCAATTTTTGGAATCTTATTAATTAGGTGGGACATTTGCATCGTATTCGTTGATATGTCGGTATGCCAAAATGGATCCAGTCTAGCTTAGAGAAGAGCGGATTTGTCTAGTATTTCTCTGATTTGACTCGGCTGTTGATAAATAAAAGCATAAGGTGGGAGAAAAGTACACACCCAGCGTTACGTACTAGGAAGCATGTGGATATAGCTTTCCCAACACTATTACGAACGTTTAGAGTTTATCATGTACTTAGCGTTATCATTCTCTTTATATTTTAGGGAAGATCGTTTGGATACTGGTTGAAAGGCTAAAGGAGTTCATAAGAGATGACAATGATCTTTATTCCTTTAATTAGTTGTTCGAAATGTAGAATAAAAGAACGGTGGAGAAGAGTCAAACAACGAGTCTGCTAACGATGAATGTGTGAATATCGAGGGAAAGAAAGCTAATAACGAGAGGCAAATAGAAGCAGTGGAGAGGGAAATTGAAGTGTCAGATAAAGCATGGTGTGCGGAGATGTGTATTAAAAGGTGTAAAAAAAAAAGTACGCAAGAATAGTGTTCTCTTTGTCTTTCTTGTGCGTTTATTGTCAGCAGGCTGACAATAGAAAGACCACCGCACAAGAAATTACTCTCCAATTTCTCTTTCGTTTCTCCCTCTTGTCTCAGAATCTCTCCTTCCCTTTTTCCTGTAAACATTTCTCTGTAGTCCTTCTTTGGATTGTATAAATGAAAGGCTTTCCTGGGAATGGTGATGAGGCGTTCTGTTTGAAGTTTTGCTTCTGAGAATCGGCACATGTGACATTTGCTTTTTAGAACAGGTTGCACGGATCCATTTTGAAACCGTTTCAGGTCCTATAAAGATAATTAGAGCCGCTCATTTTGTTTTTTAGAATTTCTGTGAAAAATCATCTCTGTCTCTGAAAAAATAAGATCCAATGAATCTGTAAAAGGAAGATCCGGAATCCAAAAGTAACTATTAAGAACTTAGAAATTTGTCAAGATGTTCGTAACACTTAAATGCCCTAGCGTGTTACGAGAGTCTATGTTGTGCCTAAGATAAAGTTGGATAAAGCTAGGTAAATTAGTTTCGATCATGGCTACAAATGTCGGTCAAATTCGATTTCCAAATTCGATCTTCACATTTTCTGCGTGTGCAAACGCAAGGCCATCACGCAGGTTTTCCCAACACGTGTCCACTAGTTACTCCCCCTCTAACGTCCGTCCAGTTCCCACATCTCCCTGGCACCTTAAGCCTCAAAACTCTTTTAATATATATAAGTGAAATCCAAATATCAGAACAATAGGTGCACAACAAATGTACATTGGGTGGATTGAGATCCACTTCACGGTTTCATACAATTTATCGGAGCCGTTCAAGTGGTTTAATTTTTTTATATGAATCTTTTTAAAATAAATTAGCTAATCAGACAGTTTTGAGCAAGGTCTTGATCAATTGCTTATTACAAAATTGAAATAAAAATTGATTGAGCCTTTCCCGAGATCTTACTGAACTGATTTTTTTATAGACTTCATTAAAAAAAACACTATTTTAAAAAAATTGAGCGACACCGATCATTTGTGTGAGACTTCGAGGTGTAAACACACAACCCAGTGTACATTTGTTGTACCCATAGCTGTACATGACGAGTACGACTAGGGTACATCATTTGGTGTACACCAAATATACAACGCGTCTTTTGGGACTCACTTTCAAGTCCTACTCAAATGACCGAATCCGCTCAAGTTGTTTAGAATATTATTTTAAGGATTCCTACAATAGATCAACTCATTCGAATATGGGTAAAGGCTTGCTCATTTATTTACAGGATCCTTAAAAACATAATCTAAACAAATTGAGTGACTCCGATCATTTGTGTAAGACTCCGAGATGGATCACAGTATCACACACAACACAGTGTATATTTTTTTGGTGTACACCAAATTAATGGTGTGAGCATAGTTTTATTGGTACATGATAAGTACCCGTAGTATTTTTGCTTGCAATTAAAGGGATAGTGGGAGTAACAGAGTCCATAGAAAGGTGCACTTCTCTGTTTTTCTATCCCTTTCTCTATATGTACTTAGAGAATAAATTCTTTACACCGCCGGTGTAAACATTTGTTTCCTCCAAATCAATTGCATTGCGCCACGTCGTCATGTTTTATTAATTGGGACCACTGTTTTGACATGTGTTGCGATGCAATTGATTTGGAGGAAACAAATATTTACACCGGTGGTGTAAAGAATTTATTCTCATGTACTTATTACTTAACACATGCATGAAAGGTTGACAGCCTCTCTCTCTCTCTCTCTGGATTTGGCCTTTTAAAATGGTTAACTAAATTGGACTTCAGTTGTGAACGTTTTGGTTAACTTGACTCAGTTGTGTTGATAAAAGCATAAGGTGGGAGAAAAGTACGCGCAAACCTAAACCAGTATTAGGAACTTGGCAGCGTTTGTATGTAGCTTTTCCAATACTGTTCCAAACGTTAGAGTTTATAATGTACTTACTTTCAAGGGTGGAGGCAGTAAGAGTCAAGGGGGGGCGACCGACGCCGTTGCCTCCCAAATTTTTTTAGAGATTGGTATAATTTTCACCAAATTTTTACTTATTTGACCCTTCTTTAAAATTCATTTTTGCCCCAACCCATATATTAGGATTTTGTACATAGAAAAAAAGTAGTCAAAATAGAATTTCCACCCACAAAAATTCCCAAAACGTCGTTCTCGCTCTCGAGGTCAATTGTAAATTGAAACTCTATTTTGTTATTAATATATATTTACTTTTTGATTAACTTGTTAATTTGATTGTTCATTTCAAATAGCAATTAGAAAAAGTGAATCATACATAATTTAAATTTTCGACCCCACTAAACGAAAATCCTGGCTCCGCCCCTGCTTACGTTCTCTTTACAATATTCCAGGGAAGATTGTTTGGATATCGGTGGCCATCTTAGTCTTGCCAGTGTTCAAAGGCTTGGAATTGATAAAGTCGGTTACGTCTTCGCTCCAATAATTTGTATCTGGTTCCTAATGATTCGTGGAATTGGGGTCTACAATTTCATCATGTTTGATCCAACCGCAATCAAAGCATTGAATCCAAAGTTCATAATTGACTACTTCAAGAGAAACAAAAAAACGGCATGGATTTCCCTTGGTGGCGTTACGAAGCTTTCTGATTGAAAAGTTTTAACAACAAATAGATGTAGAAAAAAGGTAAGCTGATTTATGTACTAAATGGATTTTGGGATGCATGGATCGAGATGGCGTTTGTGATGACGGTTACATCCGCATTCCTAATTCTCATCATGATCATGATATGGAAAATCAACATTCTTCTCGTGATCTTATACATTCTTATCATTGGATCAGTCGAGCTCCTCTATTTAAGTTCCATCCTCTACAAATTCGATCAAGGAGGGCACATACCCTTGGCCGCCTTCGCCGCCTTCTTAATGGTGATAATGTTCATTTGAAACGATGTTTACAGAAGGAAGTATTATTAGTAGAATGATCAATCGAGCTCCTCTATTTAAGTTCCATCCTTTACAAATTCGATCAAGGAGGGCACATACCCCTGGCCGCCTTCGCCGCCTTCTTAATGGTTGTGGTGGCTTCGGTTATCATGTCGGTAACCGAGCCGCATACATAAACCAGCATCTCAGCAGGACTGGCCGAAGGGCCGAAGAGTGCCAATCTCCCCTGGTCCCTGGTATGGTATCTTGCCCGGGTCTGCACTTCGGTTCCGGTGTTATCCGAGATATTGGGTCGAGGCAGTTATGATGGATGGGGCCCTTGTCAGATTCATCGTAACAGCAATCATTTGGATCAGGTCATATGCTCTGTAACCATTTGATTCCCCTATGTCATGAATGACGTCGCCCAAAGCGGTTACCAGAGCGTGATCTCTACGCGTTGGCTTGAAGGCCAAGTAAACCTAGGTCTATAAATACAAAGGGATGCTCACTGTGAGAGGTATGCCATTCTACCTTAATCCTTGACCTAACTCACTCTCCCTACATCTAACTTGATCGTCGGAGGGTCACTGGGCAATCACCGCCCTAGTGTCTTATTGCAGGTCTTCCGGTGAAGCAAAAAGGGGCCTAACCAGGTGTGCTGTCTAGGTCCTGATAATCCGAACCCCTACAATTGGCGACTCCGCTGGGGATCGAACCACTCATTTCCACACCCGTTCCTTGCTCCTGAATCGAAGATGGTTGAAGTTGACGACGCACAACACGGCGGCGCCGCTCATGGGCTCGGTTCCCTCATGGACCACAGCCCGGCCCTCCGGCAGAGCCATTACCCTTGGAAAGACCCATGTATCCGTCGGAGTGGGTGCTGGAGCTTCAACTCCTTACCCAGGCCCATCTTCCGAGCTCCACACCTACATCCGCCATCTCGAGCGAAAGATCGACGATCTCACAACGGTGGTGAAGCGCGACAAACACGTCCGGGATGAGTTGGCGAAGATCAAGCACTTTCTCTAGATCTCCCCATCTCGCTCCTCCGGAAGTCGTGGCGGACGAAGGAGCCACCACAGCCCCCCTCATAGCAATGAAGTCGCTCACCCCCTAGAGCATCGGTCCCGCCCCTCAGTCAAGAATCGTCTCGAACCACCAAGGTCGGCGGAGGCCCTAGCCGCAAAGGACGCGACGCGCAGGGACCGCTCCCGTTCCCCCATCCAGCCTCGACGGAGACCATTCGCCTTCGAAAGGCTCGGTGGCGGAAGCGTCTCCGCCTCCTCCACCCACTCTGTTCGAGGGGGCAAAACAGGCCGAGAATCTACTCCTAGCCTCACAAGGGCAGCCAGGGGAGATGACGGCCTTGTGAAATTTCAAACCAGGGGGTATCGCGAGCGCCTGAAGAACTCCAAAGCTAAGAGCCCTATTATCTCGCACCCTGCAGGTGCCCATAGCAGAAGTCCAATCACGGAGCGCCTCGAGCTTTCGGCTCGAGATAGCTCCCGAAGGAAGCGCCGTGAACGTTCCCCCCAAAAGTCGGCCAGCGTCCAACCCAAGAGGAAGGAATACGACAAGCTGGACAAGCTTGTTCCACCAAAGCGCACAGCGACTAAGCGTCCAGACGGTTTCGACCGTTCGATCCGACCTCATCGCGACGCGCGGTTTACACGGCTCACGACCTCCCCCTTCACAAAAGAGATCGACTCGGTCACCCCACCCAAAGGATTCACCCAGCCCAAGTTTGCTAAGTACGACGACAAAACCGAGGCCTACACCCATCTCGTCCAGTACAAGCTCGTTATGTCGCTATTTCTTCGGAATGAACCTTCGGATGATGCCTTCCTGTGCAAGGTGTTTCCTGCAAGCCTCAGCAACCTGGGCCTCACCTGGTTCAATCAACTCCCGGCTCGGTCCATTTCCTCGTCTGATTCTCTCTGTGACGCCCTCATGGCTCGGTTCGTCACAAGCAACAAGCATGAGAAAGAGATCGACTCCCTTTTGGCCCTCCGCAAGCGCAGCGATGAGACGCTCCGGCAGTACGCCGGCCATTACTGGGAACTATTTAACGAAATTGAGGGTTGCGACGGTGTCATCTCCGCCCGTGGCTTCAAGTTGGGTCTCACCTCCCAGGACGAGCAAGTCTACGACGACCTCGCTCGGCATAAACCTAACTCCATGAAGGATCTTATGACTCGTATCGAAGGTTGGTGTCAGCTCATTGAATCCAAGGCGGAGAGAGGCATCGGCAAGTCCACGAGTTCAAAGCCCCCAAATACCTCAGTATCCACACCGATTTCTGCACCTGTCGCAACGCCGAAGAAACAGGTCAACAATATCAAGCAGTCGCAGAGGAGAGGACCGAAGCCAAGTGACTTCAACGCTGAGAAAACCATCTTCACCATCCCTATCTACCGCATCATCGACCAAGTAAAGGATCAACCCTTTTTCTCCTTCCCAAATCAAAAGCTCGGCACTGAAAATGGGAAAATCAAGAACCCCATCGTTCGATGCAGCTATCACAACGAGCAGGGCCACTTCACAACCGCATGCAAGCCCTTCAAGGCTTACTTGGAGCAGTTTGTTGCGGGTGGCCACCTCGGCAACTTCATCGACCACGAGAAGACAGCGGCCCGGGCACAACGTGCCGTCACAAACACCGAGGAAGCAGTGCAGACGATCCATGTTATTCACGGCCCCCTAAACTCCGAAGCCGCTCGCCTCCTCAGAGACGAGCTGCATGCGGCCTCTTCCTCCAAGCAGGTCATGCTCGTCGGTCCCGAACCTAAGCGCCCGAGGACCGATGAAGGCTCTAAGTGGACTATAACTTTCACAGAGAAAGATCTCGACCGCGTCCAGCTCCCGCATAATGACGCCCTCCTCGTCACGTTACACATCGGCACTTTCAACGTCCGGCGCGTCCTCGTGGACCAAGGTAGCTCGGCCGAAGTCATGTATTACTCCCTCTTCAAAGACCTGAAGATCCCGGATGCCGATCTCCGTCCCTCCGAAGTTCCTCTTATCGGCTTTAATGGTCCGTTTCATCGGCCACAACGGACGCCAAGAAGACTTACATGGAGATCAAACTGCGGCTAAGAAGTGCTATGTCAATGCCGTCCGAAGTAGCAAACAGACCTCCCGGGTTAACCTTATCGAAGTCCCCGACGCCCCAGTCTTGGAAGACGTCGGTCGATCCGCCGACGAAAAAATCATTGAGGACGTAACCACCATCCCCATAACCGAAGACGGTTCCCGTTTCTTCCTTGTTAGTTCCTCACTTAGTGATACTGATCGGAACGAGACGGTGGCCTTTCTCCACTGGAACATCGAAGTGTTCGCGTGGACCCATACGAGATGCCCGAGGTCGATCCATCCTTCATCTGCCACGAGCTCAACATTGACCGAGCCAAACGCCCGGTCATTCAAAAGGCACGTCGGTCCTCTCCCGCCCATTCCGAGGCCGTTATCGAAGAAGTCAACCGCCTCCTCAACGCCGGGGCAATCCGCGAAGTTCAATACCTCAGATGGTTGGCCAATACTGTGGTGGTAAAAAAGAAGAACGGCAAATGGCGGGTCTGCGTCGACTATTCCAACCTCAACGACGCTTGCCCAAAGGATTTCTTCCCCCTCCCTCGGATTGACCAGCTTGTTGATGCCACAGCCGGCCACGAACGACTTAGCTTCTTGGACGCCTACCGCGGTTATCATCAGATTGCCATGAGCGAAGGCGATGTTGAAAACACGGCCTTCATCACCCCCCACGGTATCTTCGGGTACCTTGTCATGCCCTTCAGCCTGAAAAACGCCGGTGCCACCTTCCAGCGCATGATAACCAAAATGTTCGAACGCCTACTGGGAGACACGATGCTTGCTTACATTGACGATATGGTGGTCAAAAGCATGCGTGCAAGCGATCATCTAGCCCACCTCGCCGAAGTCTTCGATGTCCTCAAAAAGCACAAGCTCCGCCTCAACGCCGAAAAATGTGTATTCGGAGTCAGCTCCGGGAAGTTCCTCGGTCACCTTGTTTCCCGACGTGGTATCGAGGCTGACCCGACTCAAATTCACGCCATCGAGCAACTTTCCGCCCCTCATAACAAAAGGGACGTTCAGCGATTAACCGGCATGGCAGCCGCCTTAAATCGTTTTATAAGTCGCTCCTCGGACAAATGCCAACCATTCTTTGCACTTTTGAAAGGAAGCCGGCGCAGCTTTGCCTGGATAAAGGAGTGTGACCGGGCCCTTCTGCAGTTGAAAGCTTACTTCTCTGAGGCCCCACTTCTGGTCACCCCTCGGGATCAGGAAGATTTGTTCCTGTACCTAGCTGTCTCTCTGCACGCAATCAGCTCGGTACTCGTCCGCCAGGAAGGAAGGGAGCACCAACCTATCTATTACTCAAGCAAGACCATGACTCTCGCCGAGACACGCTACCTTCCCTTGGAAAAACTTGTGCTCGCTCTCGTATCCGCTTCCCGAAAACTTGCACCTAACTTCCAATCACATCGTATCACTGTCCTAACCGAGTACCCCCTTAAATCTCTCCTTCGGAAAGCCAATCTTTCTAATAGAATCTCACAATGGGCAGTTGAGCTTGTGAACTTCGAAATCCACTTCCAACCTCGAACAGCTATCAAAGCTCAGATCCTCGCCGACTTTATCGCCGAACTCACTCCAGCTGACATTCTTACTTCAACCCCCCCCCCCCCCAACGCCCGGAAGCGTTCCCCCAAGCAACTCCAAGCTCTGCCTGGAAGCTTTTCCACGACGATATTTTGAAGATGTACGTCGATGGCGCCTCCAATAGCCGAGGCGCTGGAGCCGGAATCGTACTCCTCTCCCCCTCCGGTGTCCTGCATGAAAGCTCCGTTTCTATAAACTTCCCCGCCTCCAACAACGCGGCCGAGTATGAAGCACTCATTTCTGGCCTCCAGACCGCCCAAGCGCTCGGTATCGAGGAACTCGTGGTCTATAGCGACTCCGAACTTGTCGTTAACCAGTTGTCAGCGAAATACGAGGCTCGGGACGACCGAATGCGGACCTACCTTAGCTCCGCAGTGCAGCTCATCAAGTCTTTTAAGGCCATCCGGGTCGAGCATATCGCCCGAGAACAGAACACCCGCGCCGATGCACTCGCAGGACTCGCTTCGGCTTGCTCATCCTCGGAACATCGATCTATCTCCTTCAGCGCCATCGATAAGCCCAGTTTCGAGCTTGAAATCTTAAGCCACGAGGTCCTCAACATTGACCTCGGCCCAAGTTGGATGGACAAAATCATCGGCTACCTGCGCGACGACATCCTCCTAACCGACAAGAAAGATGCTCACCGACTTCGAAACAAGGCCGCTCTCTTCTGGCTCAATCCCAACGGCAAGCTTTACCGAAGATCATTTACCGAGCCATACTTAATGGTCGCACATCCACATCAGGTCCCGGGCATTATAGAAGAACTTCATGCCGGCGACAGCGGCTGCCACTCCGGTGGACGGTCCCTCGCCCACCGGGCCATATCTTAGGGGTATTGGTGGCCGTCAATGAAAAAGGATTCTGAAGAGTTCGTCAAGCGTTGCAAAAAATGCCAAATGTTTGCCCCAATTATCCACCAACTGGCGCGGGATCTTAGTCCTCTCACCAGCCCTTGGCCTTTCTCCCAATGGGGCATGGATATCATAGGCAAGCTCCCGGTTGCTCCAGGAGGATTCAAATTTCTCTTAACAGCAACCGACTATTTCTCCAAGTGGGTCGAGGCCGAGGCCTTGGTCACTATCGAGGAAACCAACGTAATCCGTTTTGTTTAGCGGAACATCATCTCTCCCTTCGGTGTACCGTTCGCCATCATCACAGATAATGGGAAGCAGTTCACAGGGCAGAAGTACCGAGCCTTGCTTGATGAATACGGCATCAAATGGGACACGTCTACCCCAGCCTACCCCTAGGGCAACGGGCAGGCAGAAGCAGCAAACAAGGTGATTTCATCCGGCATCAAGCGCCGACTTGAATCTCGGCGGGGCAAATGGGCCGAGGAGCTGCCCAGGGTGCTCTGGGGCTATCGCACCACACCTCGGCGATCCACTGGTCGCACTCCTTTCTCCTTGGCATTCGGAATGGAAGCTGTCATCCCCATCCAAGTCGGGCTCCCAACCATCCGCACTGAAAACTTTGACGACTCGGTCAACAATGACACCATTGCCGCGGACGTCAACTTAGCCGAAGAGGAGCGAGAAAGTGCAAGAATAAAGCTAGCTTCGTACCAACAGGAGGTTGCCAAAGGCTACAACCGCAGCGTCCACCTTCGGTCTTTCAAGCCAGACGACCTTGTCTGGAAAAAGGTTGTGGAAAAATCCAAGAAGAGGAAACTAATGCCCAATTGGGATGGTCCCTACCGAGTCCTTAAACATCTCGGTTCAGGAAACTACAAATTGGAAAAATTGGACGGCTCGCCCATCACTAAGTCATGGAACGCTAACAACCTCAAAAAGTTCTACGGCTAAGCGCTCTACTACCGAAGTCCTTTTACTTGTTCACTTGTATTTCTTTTCATTAAAAAGTCAAAGGCAGTACGAGTGTGTAAAGGCGGTGTCCGTCCAAGTTTGAATGAAAATCCATCTTTGCCTATGTCTTACTTGTGTTATCTGTTTATGCTGATTCAATTATTCCCACTCGGTTCTTCTTCATTGGACCGTTTTACATAGACTTCTGAGATCTTGTCCTCCAATAGGTGACACCCTTGGACAAGAATCCCACCAAGTCGCCCCGGCCTCTTCGGTCGTTCACACTTCTGGTTAGTCGCATTAAGGACACCCGGCTTCCCCGCCGAACCCCTTATACCGACTCACCAAAGCCTCTCACCGCTCGGGCTTGTTGCGTCCCGAACCTATGGCCGCGGCCTTATCCCTTCGCGACGCACCTCAAGTCCCCCAGTGGTACTTCCGTCTCGCGCATTTTCATCTCACCATGACCACTCCCGTTGGCTAGACTTACAACTTCGGTTTTCAACCGACGTCTCTTGAGCTCAAATTTGCTTCGGATCATGTTTCCGAAAAACTCTTCGGTATAAGTTCGCTTCAGAAGCATAACCGAAGCAGGGGCATCAATACAATATAACAATAACAATAGCAAAAGCAAGCATAGCAGTTCACAGGAAAGAAACATTCATTCATAATGAAAATCAAACTTTACTCCATCTAAAGTTAAAAACTTAGCAAAGGATCTGGCTCAACCAACTGTTCGGCGCCAGTCCTTCACAACTATTACAGCATTGAAACAACGAAGCTCCAACAAGCTGGAGGCGTCTAAACAAAAAATAAAATGAAGTTACAACTATCCTATGCACCCTCGATTGGAGCTGCAGTGTTGGGATCAGCTTGACTCCCAAGGCCTTGGACCTCCTCTTCCTCTTCGGGAAGAACAAGCTCCTCGGGTGGCGGCTGGGGCAAGGCTCGAAGTGCAGAATCATCAGGAAGGTCGAGTTTGCTCAGAAGAGCTTCATGGCCAAAGCGCATCCCGTCCATAAAGCGATCCCTGTGAAGCTCCCCCTCGATCTCTCAAACCTGCCTCTTATACTCGACGCCAGCTGCGTCCCAACCTTCGCCATAGCCCTTGTCTCTGGCCGCTTCGACCTCCCGGGCTCGGGTCACCCGCAGAGTTTCGGCGTCCTCCTCTGCTTTGGCACTCGGCGCTCGGCAAGCACGCGCTCTGTCTCACTCTTCTGAAAGTCGGCTTGATACAGTTCACAGGATGCCCGAGCCGCTTTCAGATCCTCCTCCTTCTCCACGAGGGCCCGCTTCAGCTCCTCCATCTCCAGTTCTCGGGCTCTGCTTCGGTCATTCAGTGCCAAAGCCCGAGCCCCGGCCTGTCAACAGAAACAAGAGTAAAGTAGACGCAGAATGCTGCTCAAGTACCATAAGTGTAGGAGAAAAGTAACTTACCGCCAGCAATGCCTGTGCAATCTCCCCGGTTAGGTCCTCATTCCTACCGTTGATAGCTTTGGCTTCCCGAGGAAGAATGCAGGAGCGCAGCAAACCAAAAGCCGTGCCAATGTTGCTGGCGGCGCTGTCAGCATGGGTGATCAGTCGCCCGGAGTAGTGACGAACCTCCGGGGCCCACGCCACCTCCCGGGCTGCAGTCCGAACCTCGGAGTCGGTACCTGCACCGTCGGTTCTCTCTTCCTCATCCTCCTCCCCAATGACGATGGGATCCTTGTCCCTCGCCTGGGTCTCCTCAGCTTACTCTTGCCGAGCTCGCTTCTCTGGGGGCTCCTCCGGGGACGCGGGGGTGGTGCCCGACGTCCCAGCCCCGGGGGTGACGGTCGGACCAATGCCTCGGCCAGCTGGCCTTCGGCGCCGAAGGTTGATAACTTCTCTCCCGCGATCGCTCATATCGTCGCTAAGTCCGGTCCTCTTCGGTGTGTCCCGGTCAAGCTCCTGTCGAATTACGCTTCGGGGTCCGGAGCTGCTGCCCTCGGTGTCTTCGGTTCCGGTCGCCCCTCTCCCCCTTCCTTCTCCTCTTCCCCTGCCTCTGCCGCGTCCTCTACCAGCCCTTGGCACCCCTTGTTGCCTCGGTTTCTTCTTCAGAAAGCTGGTGTAGGATACCACGTAGCCGAGCAAGTCAAGGGAGTACCGATTCTCAAGCGGGATTGCGAAGGCGGCTGTGATTCGCGATCGAACAGCTCTCTCCCGAAGCCCAGCAACGACACCCTCAACTGCGAGAACAAAACAACAAACAAGGACAAATCAATGCAATAGAGAGAACACGATTACATATCAAAAACATGTACCGAAGCAAAAAGTTTACCGACCTGGGGCTCCATTCTCAAATGGAACAGTGGTGGTTGTGTCTGCTCTTTCCCCGGGACCGAACATGAAATTCCCGGTAACCGAGACGTAAAGAGCTGCCCACTCCTCGGAGTCGGGCAGGTGATCAATCAAGAACGTGTCATAGCCAGTGCGGCAGGACAAATAGTATCGCTGATGCTCTCGGTTGACCCCGAGGAGGTAGACTCCGAAGAGTTCCTCCAGCCCGAAGGTCAGGTTGTATTGCCTCCTCAGCTCTATGATACTCGTAATTATCCTATACGAGTTCACTGTGAGTTGGGAGGAAGTGAGGTTTAGGGTTCGGAGGACCCTTCAGACGAACTGGTGAAGAGGAAACCTGATCCCTCCCTCGGTTATAGCCATAAGTGGGAAGATCAAGGCTCCCTCTCGGTGGGGCAGATCCCTGGGGTCGTTGTTTGGCAGCAGCCGAACCTCAACGTCATGAGGCACGCTATAAACCCGCTTGAACTCCGCGTATGCGGCCGCCGAACAATCGAAGTATTGGTTCCGGTAAGGACATGGCCTCATTGGCCTTCTTCGTCGTCGAACTTCCTCTGGGGCATCAGCGAACGGTCTCGACCCCTGGTTTGAAGTGCTCGGTGGTTCAGTCATCGTCGGGTCAAAGGCTGTTGATAAGCACCCGGAAATGTAATGAAAGGGTGCGCTAGTGTCTAGGTTTTGTTCAATTTATTTGTTAATTAGTCGTTTTTGATTGTGTTTGCTCGTAGAGTTTGTTTGGGCCGTTTTGTAGGAGAAGTGCCAAATAAGGAGCTTTTGTGGCCTGAGAATGACCCGATGGCCAAGGTGCAGCCAAAGCAAGTAGCAAGGCCAAGGCAAGACAAGGGAATGGCCAAGGCAACTCAAGGCGTGGCCAAGGCGGGAAGAATTCAAGGTTCAGAACTGATAAGGGCTCGCTACCGATTGGAAGGAATTGATCCAATCGGTACCGAGCTGCTTAGCGCCGGCCTTAACTGCTTCGGTATTGATCGAACGAAATTGATCCAATCGGTACCGAGAGCTTAACTCAGTAATGTAAGGCTGGGGCAATTGGTACCGAGGGGCTTAGCGGGGCATCTTCAGAGCATCTTTTGGGATATTTCGTGCGCAAAATAGAGGCGGTATAAATACCCCGTTATGTCACCTTTGCACGATTTGGACAGAAATGTACCCATAAATTCTAGATCTAGGATAGATTTGCTTGCATTTTATTTAGTGTTCTTGAGTGTTCTTGCTTTTCAGCCTTTGAATATTTAATTTTCTGCCTTAATTAGTTAGTTTTTGATATTGTCGCTTTAATTAAAGTTGTTGCTTTATTCCCGATCTATCTTAATCTCTAGTCTAATTCTAGTCTTGTCTTTTCAATTATGCTTAATCAATTTTCGCTTACTCTTATCTTCGTAGATATGCGTGAGTAGTTTCAAGGGTTGGGTCATGGGATGATTAGCATCCCGTGGCTTGGGCGAAAATTGCGTTTTTTCACCAATAATGCTTTAATTTCTAGATTTGAAAATTAATGTGGGGTTCGGATTCATTTGGGGAATTACCGAGGTGTTAACCTCTTTGATCATGTGTAGGTAGGAGCATAGACTACTTACCACACATGATGCTTAGAGCTCTGTCGCTCGAGGGGTTTACCAAATGAGTTCTAGAGCTAGCTTGATAATCGAATCTCTTTTTCCCGGTTTGGGTACCTACAATTGTGTATTTTAAATCGCGTGAATTGGTGAAAAATGCGATTTAGCCCAAGTCATGAGTGCTAGGATTCCTAGACCTAACCTATCTTTTTCCTAATTTATTCGTTCTTAATTTAGCCATTTTAATTCCACCGTTCAAAGTAAAACCAAGTTGACTGGCTAAAAGTCGAAAACCCTACTTGCATCTACAAATCCGAGGCGAGCCATAAACTAATTCCCTTGGGTACGATCCCGGACTTCTCCGGATTATTTTGCTTCATCGATATTTTAACCCTATGCTTGGGGTAATATTCTTCAACATGGAAGATAACGAAGCAGCTGTCCTCTGTTGTGGGGATGTCCGATGGTTGTAGGGCTCGATCGAGTCAATGGGGATTCGGTAGAAAACGTTGGACCGGATTTTCGCGAATATCTCTTCAATATCAGCAGCAGGGACCGAGCTACTAGAACTGCTCGAGGAGAGCTCAACGACCATTCGCCCTTACCTAATAGACAAAGACGTGCAAAAAACCCGTTACCTATGTGCTCAGGGAAAGGCAAGAAGACTTAACGAACGGGACAGAATGGTCGTTACTCCTCGGAACCTACTGGCCTCGGTCAAGTATTTGCATCCCTCTTCTGGAGAGCGCATCCGGGGTCTATACTAATCCTAGGGTCGCAGGTTGAATTTAGCCCTCGGGAAGAATTTAGGCCTCGGGCAAAACAAGAACAACGCTGGGAAATCCCCAGCACCGCCGCAAGCCAGAGGCGGCGTATGGCGGTTCAATCGTGAAACGTATCAAAAAAGGATGAAAGACTCGAAGAAGCTGATCTAGAAGTAAAGATTAAAGTGGGGAAATCAACGTACCACAAATGCAAGTGTTGCTTCACATCCAAAGCGTCCAAAACGTTGATTCATAGGCGGAGATGAGCGGCAGCGGCGTTAGAGCTTCAGAGCAGAGGGTTGAACTGCCGTTCTCCTTCTCTCTCCCCTATTTATATTAAGAGAGACGATCCGATGCGCGGGAAGCGAAGCGTCGTGCACCGAGCCGTTCGATCTTTGACACGTGTCCTTATCGGATGGTCAGTATTTGGAATCCAGAACCGAAGTCAGAGTGCCGTATGGCCGAACCATTGGCTTCGTGACACGTATCCCTGAGGTGACGTTTCGTACTGATTTATCTGACACGGCATGTGCCGAGGCAGCTTTTTGCCTCCCAGCGCCTCGGTGGGTTTGACACGAAGATTTCTTGCTGCCAGAGGCGGTTGGTGAGGGATTAACCGAAGCTCCTTCATTCATCAGGGATGCCTCTCGGAGAAGGAGTAGTGGCACGCTAGGGAATCAAGACCCTGAAGCGGAGATGTGGGGCTCCAAGGGTCTTGAGGGGCTATTGTGGTGGCTTCGGTTATCATGTCGGTAACCGAGCCGCATACATGAACCAGCATCTTAGCAGGACTGGCCGAAGGGCCGAAGAGTGCCAATCTCCCCTGGTCCCTGGTATGGTATCTCGCCCGGGTCTGCGCTTCGGTTCCGGTGTTATCGAGATATTGGGTCGAGGCAGTTATGATGGATGGGGCCCTTGTCAGATTCATCGTAACAACAATCATTTGGATCAGGTCATATGCTCCGTAACCGTTTGATTTCCCTACGTCATGAATGACGTCGCCCGAAGCGGTTACCAGAGCGTGATCTCTACGCGTTGGCTTGAAGGCCAAGTAAACCTGGTCTATAAATACAAAGGGATGCTCACTGTGAGAGGTATGCCATTCTACCCTAATCCTTGACCTAACTCACTCTCCCTACATCTAACTTGATCATTGGAGGGTCACTGGGCAATCACCGCCCTAGTGACTTATTGCAGGTCTTCCGGTGAAGCAAAAAGGGGCCTAACCAGGTGTGCTGTCTAGGTCCTGATAATCTGAATCCCTACAATGGTGATAATGTTCATTTGGAACGATGTTTACAGAAGGAAGTATTATTAGGAGTTAGATCACAAGGTTTCCCCTACGGAGGTAAAGGAAATCATTGATAATGAAAACTTTTGTCGAGTTCCAAGGCTTGCGATCTTCTACTCGGATCTTGAAATGGGTGGGATTCCATGAACAAGCTCCGAGTAGAAGATCACAAGCCCTGGAATTCAACATTAATTTCCATTATCAATGATTTTCCTTTGCCTCTGTAGGGGAAACCTTGTGATCTAGCTAGTGATAATACTTCCTTCTGTAAACATTGTTCCAAATGAACATTATCACCATTAAGAAGGTGGCGAAGGTGGCCATGAGGTACACTCCTTGATGGAATTTGTAGAGGACGGAACTTAAATAGAGGAGCTCGACTGAGCCAATGATAAGAATGTATCTGATCACGAGAAGGATGTTGATTTTCCATATCATGATGAGAATTAGGAATATATATATATGCGGATGTAAACGTCATCACAAACACCACTGCGATCCCTGCATCCAAAAATCTATGCAGTATTCAATCTTACCATAAGCATTTCCTATCTTGGTATAGTGTTTCTGAATGCAACCGTGATTGCTCCGCATGCTAACATGAGAAGATAATTGACTTTGGGTATGTAAACTTTTCCTTCGTACTTAGCCGATGTGTGGACCATCTTCACCCTGGGAAAGCGCCCTAGTGCAAGGGATTGCTGGACGATTGAGAAAGCACCCGAAATCATCGCTAGACTTGCTATGATTGCTGCCAACACGGCCACTGCAAACATTGGCCAATACACACCATCTACATTAATGCATATATTCAAAATTTTCATTAATCAATTAAAAGATTTGAAATTTGAACAGTGGTATATGCATGTGTACCCAGATAACAACAAATGAGGAAAGAGGCTTGTCATTGTTCTTTCTAAAGAAAGAGGCTTGTCCAGTGTAGGCCAACATTAGGAATGGATAAGTTATAGGCCATAGCGCACATATATACTTTATTTGTATAGACCGAACATTGAAATGACCAAGATTCACAAACATTGCCTCAGTTTCTGTATTTTTGCAAATAGATAAGGTGAGAGTAAATTACTCAATATTTTTTTGCGTATTAACCTACAAACTTCAAGATCTAATTATACTAAAGCTTTGTATAGCATGTCAAAAGGCTTATATTTTCCTTATTTGGCCAGTTTTGTTTGCATGTGTTAGAAATGAATTTACACCGTAAAAAAAAAGGGTTTTGAATAGGAAGCTTGCAGTAGAGGTCGTCAATTCCGAATTGGAAAGGCACATTCTACTTATTTGTCAGGCTCGTTTGTCGGAAGGATAAAGAAGAAAGAAGAAAGGTGGATAAGAACAGAGGAATCGAAGGATAAAGAAGAAAGAAGAAAGGTGGATAAGAACAGAGGAATCGAACCCTCCCAAAAGGAGCTACACGACCAACTGGGTGGATAAGAGTAGATGGATAACAATGGATGATATATGAATTTACTTAACTGGCTTCATCAAATAATTACATTTAGAACACAAAAAAGGTTTGAAGGTCAATTTGGTCTGTCTCTCCACCCAAATAAGCTTATCCAAGGGTGTGGAGTGGGATTAGCTAAGGCCCCTTCAAGGGCATAAGCTCTCCCCCTCTCCCTTATCCTCTTAATTACAAAACACCATCTTCCTATTCCCACTCCCTCCCTTATCCCCCTCATTCTCTTAACCCACTTCTTAAAACTTCCAGCAAACAAGCCCCGACCTTGTTCGTTTGGGAATTCAAAACTTCTGTGCACAGTTTTCAATAAATTTTCTCTATCTATCTCTCTCCATTTATTACTTTCAAAAAATTTCTTCAAAACCCTCAAACGAACAAGAAGGTCATCACTAGAATCTAGAAAGTGAATACTTTCCTCGTAAATCACTTTTCTAACGAGCATTGGCTTCTTGCAAGTTGTAATAATCAAATTGTACTATGCAAGGATGTGGTGCGTGCGTCTCAATACGTTTATTGATCTAAATTGTTCGGTTCGTAAAGTTCGTAACTTTGTATCATCCAGGAAAACATTAAATTGATCGGGTTATGGGGCAACACAAATTAAATTCATTTTATAATCAACAAATAGATTACTCAACAAATATTAGTTAAATTATAACAAACTGGGGTAGTTCAGTTGGTCAAAATTCTTACATCTCACTATGAGGTTAAGAGTTTGAATTTCCCCATTTGCATATTAGTGTTTCTTTTCTTAGAGGGCTTTTCTTTTTTTTTTTTCTTTGTTTCTATTCTAATGGATTTATTTCTTGTGTTAGACTTGGTTGTTTCGTAAACTCTCATAATTGATGTAGTATCTCAGATTTGTGCTGTTAATTGATGTAATTGTTTCATGGTTGTCTTCAAATGAGCTAACAAACAACTATTCATATAGCCTTGGACCATAGTGTCGTAATATATAGCTTTTCATTCTTTCTAGTTTGTAAGATGGTTGTGAACTCTGAACATAGCCAGGTATCTCATTTTCGTTAACAATCTTTGTGTAACTACTTCACTTTTTGATGAAAGTAGCAGAGATGTCGGTTGCTATGTTTCGATAGAAAAACTTCCTTCACTAAGTATCTGTAATGTGGTGCGCGTGGTTGCCGGTGGTCAAATTATGTCTGGGACTAGCTAGATAGATGATAGTCATCTATAACATGATGAAGAGAACACAGGGGCCAGGACACTTCAGATCTGGTCTCCGAAGTAATTGATTTGGTGTGTATACTCTCTTTTTCTCAAGACAAATGCTTTCAAAACCTGGCATTCAATAAACTTGATATTTGATGTGATCAACGTTCTTGATTTGGTGTCGTATACTCTCTGTTTTTTTTTTGGCATGAGCTGTCTATATAATTTTAAATCCCATCCACATCGCGTCACGCATGGGAGTCGAATTTATGCCTCCACAGAGGAAGGCTGAGGGATCGAAACGCTAACTGAACTTTAGCTCAGTGGCGTCAAGTAGTGGGTTTTGATCTCTATTATATCTTGGCTTTATATCAAATCAATCACTAATTAAAAATAATCTATCGATCACAATCAGAGCATTAGAAAAAGTAACGAAGCACTAATGTAGCATACAAAACAATCAATATACAATTAATTATAGTACAAGAGATATATACACACATTATTCTTTACCGTATCTACCACGAAACCGTACATCACCGTTACTACGTCAATCTCCACCATCTACTCCTATTTTCCACTACTAATTATTTCTCTAAACGATTTTAAAAAGTGCGATGCTTTTCTCACAAATTTAAAACACAATTCCGGCTAAAATTTCGTCGGAGGCAATTCTTTGCATATGAGTTCAAACGCATCAAATGGTTTTAGAAACAGTTGTATCTGTGGCTGTGTTTTAAAATTGTATTTGTAAACATTTTGTAGAAGGAGGGAGAGAGAGAGCACATCGGCGACGGAAAATCAATCGCGGATCGGGCATTCGGACCGGTGGGAGAACTCCGAGGCGAGGCGGGAGGCGATGGCGGAGTGGTACATGGCGTCGTGGAACGCCCTCGTGTTGGTCGTCATCAGCCGGAGCCGTCTCGCCTTCTCGTCGGTGAAGGTTCCCGACGCGAACCGTGATCGGCTCGGCGACGCTTTCGGATCCTGACCCGGACCCGACTGCGTGTCCACGTCGAGCCTGAGTCTGTTGCCGGGGTCAATGTAGTCGGGCTCGGAGGACCAGCCGAAGAGCGGGGTCCACCACTTGGACGACGATGGGCTTTTCCGGTGGGGCTTGCGGTGGCCTCCTGTGGCGCATGGGCGGAGCCCGATCGGTCGGATGGATACAAGGTTGACGGCCATTTCTATGCGTATATGCAGATAGTGAGAGAGGGATTTGGGAGGGTATGAGAGAGAGAGAGGGGCAGTGAGGCGTAATTAGCAAGACGGTGGTTAAGTGGGTTTATAGAGGGGAAGCGGATAAGATTGTACACGTGGTTGAGTCAGGATTAAATTTCCGTAAGCCCCTATTCTCCTTCTCAAGTCTTCTATGATAGTGCAAATTAAGGTTAGCGTACAAAAATAATTTAAAATTGCTATAATTTTCATATAACTCCAAGTAAACATAAGAATAACACCGTTTCTCAATTTTAACACTATCGATTTTATGAGATTTCATGCTCGAATTTTATAGAAGCCAAACAATTCATTCATTGGGGTCATAGAGGATTTGCCCGGTCGTTAGTTTTAGGACTCCAAAATTAGTTGAGAACATTGAGGTGAACATAATCTGGCTCGGACAGTAATGATATCTTCAAAATTCAAATCTTTGTTTAGCACTTTTGAATTCGGAAGAAACCGACGATCGTTATTTCAAGGAAAGCCGGCTCCGTATTTCCAAATTTCAAATTGACTGCATGTTTTTCTAATTGTATGCTGTATGCATTCAGAATAAGAGACAAATGTATGGTTTTGGAAGTATACTTGAGAGAGAGAGAGAGAGATGTCTGGTTTTGCATGTGTTGGAAACTAGTAATTTAGACCGTCAAACAAAAATGGGTTCCGAATTGAAAAGGTATATTCTCCTTATTCGCTTGACATTTCTGGCATCACTAGAACGTGAATTTAATTTCTTCACAATCACTTTTCTAACAAGCATTGCCACATTGGCTCCTTGCAACGGCTAATTATTTGGTACTCTTTAGGATTTAACTTCCTTTCCCTGACAGAACATGTGGAGTCAAACAAGAGGGAGAGAGTATACCTCCGAAGTTTAACTTGCAAGCAGTAATCAACTTGGTACTCTCTTTTCTACTTACTTTTTTTTTTGGGTTCTTGTTTCTCAACAAAGGACTCAAGGGCAGAATTGTGCTATGGCTACCATGGGCTGTAGCCCACGTCACATTCCAAAAACACCAAAAATAAAATTTATATGCCTAGTGTTAGTTAAAAAAGTTTTAGCCCAACCCATTTCTTCTTTAGCCCAACCCACCAATCCATTTTAATTAGCCCAGCCTTCTTCCTTCTTTCTTTGAGGAAAACCCAAACAAAGTCTTCATCGATTTAGGTAAAATCAAAACAAAAGCAAATCAAATTACACCGTAAACAAAATCCCATCCTTCTTTCTTTGAAAAATAAAATTATGTCAACTAGCTAGAGAGATTGGAGTTACAAAAATCTTCTAATGTGGAGATGAAGATTAGCGGTCGAATCATCGGAATCGCGCCATAGTTCGCTAGAGTCCTAGACCAATTGAACGGAGAAGTTAGGGTTGGTTTTGCCTTTGAGGCAAACTTGTTGAAAATATCCACTCAGATTCGATAATAAATAATTTTTACTCTTTGAAACATTGTAGGGTACAACTTCAATAGTGTACGTTTTTTGTACTTTTATTTTGTTTATTTTTGAACATTTACGTATTTATGTATAAGTTTTCCTCTTTTTTTGTTCATATATATAAAATGGGAGGCTTAAATATTCATCCTCAGACTCAATCCCACGTAAGTATCCATCCTGGTCATTTTAAACTATTATGTTTTCATCCTTTCAGATGATGAATTACCTATCTTACCCTTTTTAATAAGATATCCATTTGTGTATATTGTATTCCTAAATTAGTGGGATTTAATCATTTCCTAATTTAGTGGGATTTCTCCATTTCCTAATTTAGTGGGATTCACCATGATTTAAATTCAAAAACCATATTTAAAAAATAGAAATCCGAGCCTTAATTTTCATGAACTAAAAGGAATACACGTATGATTTTTTAAAAATACACTATGATTTAATCGAAAAAACATGAATAAACCATGAATACACAAACCACGAATAAAATAAACCATGAAATCGTAAACAAATAAACCATGAAATACATAAATAAACCATGAAATCGTAAATACAAGACGATGTATGTAAAGAAACCATGAAATCTTAAATAAACCATGAAATTTTAAATCACCACCCCTCCCAACCACCGACTCAACAAATACAAGACAATTTACGTAATAAACCATGAAATCCTAAATAAATCATGAATCCTAAACTACCACCACCCGTTCCAACCACCGGCTCAACAAAAATTGAATCGATTTCATGATGTATTTTGGAAATATTTTCCCTCCTTCCTCTCCCCCTTGGAAACCATTGAAACAGGAGGACAAAACCCCATCTTTGTATGCAATTGTAGCAAAAAAACTCTTTGGTTATACATACAGAATCCATTACATACACACTTGACTCATGGGCAAAGAAGATTGTTGTCCCATCATTCCAACACAACCCAGATGGACCAAAACGCTGTCGGAGAACAAGATCCCAAAAACTCTAGCGGCCGTCGATGAGAGAATGATGCAGAAGGATAGGAAGACGCTGTGGCCTTTCTTGTCGAATAGGCCGAGCTTAGAGAACTTGGCCACGAGTCTTCTGTAGTCCTTTGAGACCTCGGAGACGAGGAAGTCTTTGTGGTAGAGGCCGTTGAAGAAGGTATTAGATCTCCGGGTTTGTTTTGGATCTTGCCGCCGATCGCCTCTCGTCTTGACCTTTTTGAAAGTTTCAGCAAAATGGAAATGGAAGTTTTGGGGGATGTTTATGGTTTGCCGAAATTAGAGGGATTTGTTTTTTGTGCTTATCCTAAAATTATGCTACAGGACTTTTGAGATTAGATTTCAGTCCCAAAAATCTCTGCCTACATATACATATATTATATATATAATAGTCAATGTATTTATATAATAAAGGGCAATTCTGGAATTATTTATAAGTGGGGATGGAAACATAACTGTTTAAAATGACCAGGATGAATACTTACGTGGGATGCGATTTGAGGATGAATATTTAAAAACTCCTTTTTTAAATAACAAATTATTTTTTGAATTAAAGGTGATGTATTGTGAGAAAATGATCTACCTTATAAAACGGAAAATAAGTACTTTAAAAAAAAGAATCATGACAGAATGGGACCTGAAATAAGTACATACTTACTTTTCAATTAAATGTGATGTATTTGAAAGAATGATCTATCTGATAAAATAAGACATAATAAGTACTTAAAGAATCAAAACTTTAGTAGAACAGAACCTAAATCCTTGACCTTTCTCATTGGAATAGGAGTTTAATTGTAGTAATAGCTTCAGAGTTCGCAGTCCTTGATGCTGGAATGTTTAGTTTGTTTGAGTTGTGGTCTTGTGACTTGTGAGTGAAAAGGGCAATCTAGTTACACGGTTGGGGTCCCTGGGGAAAATATTGCGCGTTTGCTTGTATTAGGAGACGGAAGAATAAAAATCCTAGAATCGCACAACGGAAATATGCCTTCATATGATGGGGGTAGCAAAAAGAGAATTAACTCTAGTTTTCTCTTCTTTTTTTTAACAGCGAAAGAAAATAATTTTATTGAAATGAAAAGATGTTTGACAGATCGAGGGCAAGAGTGAAGAAAGTATCACAACGCAAATTAAGATAGTATCTCAACAATGTTGACACCCCACCCGCGACAATCATATATATGCTACTCTGCCAAGACCTGATAAGAAATCAACCCAAAATAAGTTAGAAAGCAAAAGGAATAGGGTCACAACACCCAGTACCACAACCCTGCACAGAGGGGGAGCATACGCCCAAACAAAAAATCCAAAAACAAGTCTAGAGTCCATGGACACCAGTCATCTTGAGATTGCAAGAACTCCAAAACTCGACCCAATACGCTGCCTAGATTGGATATCGGCAGAGCATTGGCAGCAGTAGCACTTCCATAATTGATCCAAAACTTCCAAAAAAAATTCAGTCAGGTGTGTAAGCCCCATCTTATTCCCCATGAAATGAGAACATCTCACAAATTTATAATTGATCCAAAACTATAGTTATCTCTTCTAGGGGACAAATGTTCATATTCGATGGCTGAGAAGCATTCTCCAAATTTAAGAAAGAGAGAGAGATTAAATTTAAGGGACTTACCAAAAAACATATATCATACGCCTATTCTCCCAAAGTTTCTGACATTTGTTACTCAAGGGGTCTGATGGAGATGCTCTAATAGATTTACGTTATAAAAACCAAGAAAAAGCAAATCATGAGCAACATCTGACCAGAAGGGTACATATACCCCAATCAAAGCAAAATCACGAATAACCACTACCTACCTAAACAAACACCCACACATCCACTATACTACAAGAAGTTCTCCAACAACAATATGAAATGTAGCCCAAACTCGTCACTTTCTTGCTCATCTTCCCATCCTATATTTCAAAACGATATCTCATGTAGCAACAAAGCTTCCTTCCTAGCTTGTACCTGCAACGGGAATTTATGAGGGTGAAAAAAACATGTAAGTACAAATGCCGACTAATCCTGTTGACACAGGACGAGCCCATTCGATTGTGCCGGCCTATAATAAGGGAATTACTAATAACACTTGTCCTAGTTATATGTAATCACAAATTTTGTGGTACTGGGTTTGATTAATCCTGTACCAATTGTAGCAATCAAACATGATCTAATGTCTTATTGACGTAATACCTACCTGGTGAAAAATAAGTCGACATGTACGGTTCATTCATTGTAAAGTACTACTGTAAGTCCCAAATATCACAAAATGGATGAACAAAATTCACAAGCACAATCACCATAATATTGGAATGGGACAGTAACAGATTTCCAAAGGGAATTTTGAAGTTGACGTGACATCGGAATTCTAACTCCCAAATATCAGGCATTGAAGTTCAAAGAGAGACACAGAATATCATTCCTCCTCTCTATATTACATGGGAAAAGCTAAAGATAGAAGTAAAAAAGGCACAGATAAGAGTTAGTTTTTTGTTTCTCTCCAAAATAAGAAGTCTCTACTTTTTATTACCTTTTATTGACAAACCTCCACAGACAGGTGGGTTAAAGTCCTAATATCTACCACAAGTAACAATTTTGAAAATGGATACACGTAAGTGTATCTCACAACAAGGGGACATAATTAAAATACTAGATAAAATACTTTATAAGTACCACAAAGTTATATATACCAAGACAACAAACAGTAGTCACGACAATAAGGCTATTTCCTAATTCAGGGAAGTCATGAAATGCAAGAGCATCAACAGCTCGTACCTGACAATGCGATTGATGCTTGCTTGTTTCTTCTAGCCACTGTGTCAGCAATAGTTCTCCTCAATCTTATCACTTTCGTAGGCAATTTTCTTTCAGCAAGTTTGACAAAGAATCTAGGCCTACCAACTAAGAACATGAGAGATCCCAGAAAGAGTCCCAGTGTCATTCCACACCCATACCCTATCACCACAATTTTCCAAGTAAATCCATCAAAATTTGAATCATCTTCCTCATGTTGAAACACTGGTGGCTGTACTTTTGTTTGATTATCTTCACATACCTTTGACAATGGAAACCCACATAATCCTGAGTTCCCGGCATATGAACCATTCTCAAATGTAGCAAATTGTTTACCCTTGGGTATGGGTCCATGGAGACGGTTCCACGAAAGGTTCAAAACCGCAAGAAACGTCAAACTTGTTAATTGGCTTGGAATTTTCCCCGTGAGCTGGTTAAAAGATATGTCTAATGATTCAAGGTTTGTCAAGGTCCCCAAAGATTCTGGAATATGACTAGTAAGACTATTATGAGAAAAATTAAGCAGTATGAGGGAATTGAGCTTTCCAACGACATTTGGAATCTCTCCATTGAAATTGTTGGATGAAAAGTCGATTGTTGTGAAGATAGTCAAAATTCTCTTCAGTTCCATATCATGCCCCTTTATTGTCACTACGATTGAATCATGATAGCTACTCCCAAAATCACTCATGTATTGTCTGTAAGGCTTGGTATTGTTCTTCATTGCTTGGAAATTTTCGAAGTACCTCCCTGGCAAATGGCCAGTGAACTCATTGTAGGAGAGGTCAACCACTCGAAGCTTAGGAAAGGAAAATTTACTCTTCGAACTATTTATGGGACCATGAAATCGGTTGGATCGTACAACAAGAACTTGCAATTCAAGAAGAGTCTCCAACCAATTTGGAAATGTGTCATCAATCTTATTGTTTCCGACGTTTAGAACTTCCAAGCTTTTACAATTTGCCAAAGATCTTGGCAGTGGTCCTTCGAATTGATTTCCACTCAAATCGAGACTTCTTAATAGGTTGGGCTTTGCAAAGGCCAAGGGAACGGTTCCCGTAAATCCATTGGAACGCAGATTCAAAACTGAGAGAACACTACTAAAATTTCCCAAACATTGTGGAACCGCACCGCT
>BPLS01029203.1:65765-123568 GCA_019656275.1 Rhododendron kiyosumense | reverse complement strand
AGAGTCTCCAACCAATATGGAAATATGTCTTTAATTTTGTTGTTTCCGACGTTTAGAATTTCCAAGCTTGTACAATCTACCAAAGATCTTGGCAGTGGTCCTTCAAATTGATTTCCACTCAAATCAAGACTTTGTAGTACGTTGGGCTTTGCAAATACCAAGGGAAGGGTTCCTGTGAATCTATTGGAGTGCAGATTCAAAACTGAGAGAGTACTACTAAAATTTCCCAAACATTGTGGAACCGCACTGCTCAAATTGTTGTGAGACAAATCAAGAATCTCAAGGGATCTTGCGTTGCAAATCGTCTAGTCATGACGATACAAAGAGTGTGTAGAAGAAGAAAAAGACAAGGGAGACGATGAGGAAAAAGCAAGCTGATATTGGGAGAAATAGAGGAGGAATTGAAATAGCCACATTAATGACCCATCGATCCTTTGTTGAAATGAAAAAGAAACAACTGGTTGAGGAAAAGAGAAAATATGAGCAGTGGATTAGGGTGCTAATGGCAGTGGTGGGAGTACTCTAGCTTGCCGGCCCTCTGTAACGAAGTACTCTAGCAATACCCCTCACTGACTCAGACTTCCAAGTCAAGTCAATATGTTGAAAAGTACTATTGGCCACTGAAAAGTATGTATGCTACAGATGGATTGGTGATACCTCAGTGTATGGTATGAATGAAGACCTGGCCTTTTAAGTCACAAAATGTGTTTCAAATGGATGGTCCATTAGATTAGACCTCTCGTTTGCATTATTATATCAAGAATAAGATGTCCACCAACCAAAGGTCCATTGGTTGCATTCTCACAAGTCTGAGTCATATGATCTTACTTTTGATCCTTGTTTTCCCTCCTCTCAAAGGTTTTTCAACTTTGGTCGAAATTTTTATACTTTTTTCGATTTCTCATTGAGACGTAAAAATTTGACCCAAATCTTGTACAAATAAATAGCGAACAACGTACAAAAAAAAAATTGCCACATAAATTATTGATCGAACTTTTTGGTAGTTTGTTTACATTTGGAGTTCCTAAACTCATTCTGAACTGTAAGATTCAAAGGAAAATTATTGATTGAAAAAAGATCAACAAATGGGTGAACAATACCCACGCAATCACCATAACAAAACAACTACTCTCTCCCACAGCAAATAATTGTCCAGTATTTCATTTTTGAGCTCTCCCTTAATAAGTATTCATTTTGAAAATTTAATAGATAAAAGTATTGTACAATTATTGTTTTCTACTCTTGAAAAGTTACTGAGTAAGGAGTTAATGGGTAGAAGAGGAGGATAATTTTGGAAAGTGAAAATAAAAAGACTTCTTCTAACACGATCAGAGTTGCTGTAAGTATGTTAAATTGACATTACTCCGGAACCAAATTAAGCTTCAACAAGTCTCTTGCACAGAAAAACAGCCCCAAACAAACACAATTATTCTAAGTCTCAACAAAGAAAGCATAATAACTGCATTTATCTCAAAATTCTCAATAATCAAGAATTCTTAACTTTTCACTACGATTTCGAGCAACAAAACGGAAGGATTTGAGGAGACCGACGTACCATGTGAAAGAGCTGGAGGTCTCAACAACGCAGGAATCAAAGAACCCGCACCAGAGGCGGTTGCTAGAGGCGTGTTCGGGGCAAACAGGGCTAGGGTTTTTGAGGAAAACCAGACTAGGGCTAGGCGTGTTCGGGGCGATGGCCTTGTCTGTGTGGACACCTGGAATGGTGAATGAACGGTGGTTCTAGCTCAACGGCCTTGGCTCGTGCGGCGGTGGCTTGTTGGGAATGGCGGCGCCGGCGGAGGTGATCTCAAGGCGAGTGGAGTCGGCGATGATTTGGGAGGCGAGGTCTGTGAAATTTGGGATGCGGATGTCTGGCAGGGGTAATTTCGGTAGGAAATACCGTTCTTACCTTGATGGGAAATTCCAGAAGTTGGGTTGGACCTGGAGGCCCAATGTACTATTGTTTTTGGTACCGGCCCGTCAATAGCCCCATTAAATACTGTGTTTTGGCAAGCAGATTTCAATTTTTTTATCTACAAATTGAAAGAACTCGGTATTGTCTGCAAAAGCGTAGAAAAAAGTTTCAATTTATTTTTCGACAAAGTTTCTCATCAAAGAGAAGAATTAAAAAAGTACAAAAGTCCATAGGTTGACAGCCTTTCTCGATTATAACTTTTTCCGATTATAAGAAAATAACCAAAAAGTTTAAAATGTCAGGAAAAAATTAGGCCATATACTTCCTCTATCTATTCGATATATATATACACTTAACCTCATACCCAATATTTCCTCTACTTGGTTTTTTTGATGATTTCTGTGCACTGGAAAATGCTTCAATATACTCATTGTATGTATGGTATCTTGGTGCAAATTCTGTATATTTGATAGAAGTGGATAAAAATCGAGGAAATAAATGGTCACTTCAAGGCAAATCAGAGCTTTCCTTAAAACGATATTTGCTCCAACCTATTCAACTGAATTTGGTGTAAATGCATCGAGTTAACAGTGAATTTGCCTCCAGAATTAATACAATGAAGCCTAGTCTCGATTGACTATTTGTCCAACTGTATTATGCACCCATAATGAAAAACCAGAACACCTTCGGACTTTTCAAGCTGGCAAGAATGAGAATAATGGAAAAAGTTATAGTGAGATCGAGAGACCGATTGATTGTGTTATGTCTATTCCACTAGTCGTCTTTATTCACTTGACCCTAAGAATCGCGCCATTTGATTTGGTACTATTTGTTCATTTGAATTGAATAGACACAGCTTATTGTTTAAACCTATTCACCAACAGCAACATTTAATATTCATTAAATATTTTTGGAAATGTTCCAACATGATATAAATATTTGTTGCCCGACGTATGAATTCTTTTGGTGCTTCAATAAATGAAGTTTAGTGGTTCAACATATGAATTTATCTGAACTTTTATGGTCTTACATACAAATTTTTTTGGTCCATTTTTCAATTTTTGTAGTCCAATTTATGAGTTTTTAGTGGTCCAACTAACAAATTTTGTGGTTCAAAAAATGGCGCAGCTCAAAAAAATTGGCACAAAACTTATTACTTTTGTGGTCTAACTCGAATTTTATGGTGTTGGATTATAATTTTTTGTGGTGAAATATCAATTTTGTGGCTCCAGCCTCTAGGTACAAAAGTGCATACCATACGCTCCTTTTAAGAGCTGTGTAACTGTGTCCCTTCCTACTTCTTTTCTCAAATTTCCCAATTGTATTTTCCATGGATCAACATAGTCTAAATTAGTGGTTGTTTTATGCAACACATGATGCATATATAATCTGTGTTATTTGAGGGAGGTTGTTTGAATTAATTTTTTGAGGGCCAAAGGCACAGATAATTCGTTAGTTTGTTATTAGAGAAGTGGGCGATTATGCTCTGATACAATTTAATTTTCTTCTGACAAATACAATTCATCATTCGTAACAAAAGTAATTCATGTTGCATTACCATTGCTGGTTCAGAAATCAAGAAATTTGAAAATGATGGTCTTCTAGGTGAAGTTAGTCAGTAGTCCGGGAGCACCATCACTTGGTGCTCCTCAACCTCACTCTTTCATGGAGTCAACGATTAAGTGCATGTATGGACCACACATAAAACATGTGGTTCTTAAATCATACGAATCACATGGCTTGCTCCCGAAAAAATGAATAATTACTGTCTTCTAGTCTCTTCTGCATAGGTCAAGAAGATGTGGACACTGTATACATCATCCACATGAACAAGCTTTTTGGATGTCCCTGTTTTGTGATTTTTTTTCTTGTTCTTTGGACGTCTCTGTTTTGTGAATTTTTTGTGAATTTTTTCCCAGTACCGTTAGGTTTTGTTAGAAATTGGATTCAACCAGGCAGCTGTGAACAACAGGAATCGACCCGAGTCAAGTAATGAATTACTGAATTAGGTTTTCGTGAGTTGAATGAATTACTGAATTAGGTTTTCGTGAGTTGACCTGGGTCTTTTCTAAGTAGCGGCACTATTATGACACACAAATGAACCCTATTCTTGATTCAAAAAAGTTATTCAAGCCGTTCATTTTGTTTGGTTTGTCGCACACGTGTATAAAATCACACTGATTAGATACCAATATAGGCATGAACCAGATACCAATATAGGCATGAACCAACCATGTTTGTCTTGAAAAAATTTAAAACTATTGTGAATATATTTAAGACAAACTCTCAAGATAATCAATCATGTATCGTTCGTGTCGCTACCCTATCTTGGATCAGAGTGATTTTTGGCAGGGCTATTACGAATTGGAGATGGTGCTCATTTATGCATCACAACAGGTCCGCCAATTAGAATTTAATAGCTTTAATTTTTTTTTTTTGGACACAGAATTCTAACTAGGGACACAGAATTTTTTTATTTTTTATTTATCGAAAATGACTTCGATTCAAGTCATTTTGAACATCTTCTGAACCATTGCGGACTTTACCGGTTAATTGATGCCAATTGAAGTATTATCAATTTATTTGAAAGAAATAGATGCATGGTTGCATTTAATTAATATGCCTAATTGTTTGCAGAATATTGATAATCATTCCAGATACAAGTCTATGGCCATGAGTGGAGCCGAACCCTTCTATGGGCACCAACTAAAGGTGATCCGAGCCGCTTAATAATTTTAAATAATTTTACGAAAAGCCCCACAAAAAATCAGCTCAATTCGATAGGTGTAGGTGCTCTATTAATTTTTTTCATTCATATTATATCTAGTACCTACATATATGAGATTGAGTTGATTTTTTTCGTATCGGATTGAGCTGATTTTTCACAAAGCCACTCAAAATATTATTTTAAAAAATTAATGAACAGCTCAGATCATCGTGCAAAACCTGGAGTGAACCCTTGCATGACGATCAGTGACTATAGCATTTTCTGGGTGGAACTGGAAGACGGCAAGCAACGTCACCTCACCTGAATCGCTGACTCAATTGTTCTAATGATTGCTGAAAATTTATTCAGATCCTAAATTACATGTACTTTATTTTTTTCAACAAAAATGACATAGACACAATCCCAAAAGTTGAATTTCAATTGGGCCAAAATAGGGTACAGAAAACAACCTCACTAGAGTTGGCCATAAAAGAGTTGAAACATGTGTTCTATGGGGCTAGAGCCATTATTGAAGTAGTCGTTGTAGCCATCCCACTTATTGTTCTTGACAAATTTTAGAAAAAGAAAAAACATTTAACACCATTAGAGAATCAGTACTTTCATCGCCAAAAATACGTGAAACAAATCCATACCCTTAACGCGAAGAACTTCCAGCTTTTTAAGCGTTGAGTCATCCAATAATCTAGCAAGAAATAGAAAAAGATGGTCTCATGAACGGCAAGGAGAAGAATTACCACCAACCAACTATTGTTAAATTGATTATAGCTTGAACAAAGAAAATATGTTTGGTTTCCTATCAACGTAAAATATGTCGCTTTTTGTATTACCAAATGTTCAGATTTGATTAACGAAAATTCATTTGAACCCAACTAATATATTGAAATAACAATAACTTAGTAACGAGATTACAGACAAACATTTGAAAAGCAATATATGTACGTTGTAGTCTAGTAAAACAATCAACATATCATCAAAGCACTTACCAGAAAACTGCATCTAACTCCGATGACTTCTTCTCCACCCAATTTGGCTTACTCTTACCACCTTACGGCGTGGTGGTCCTCGAACTATTCTCGTAAACCATCTAGGTCTTCCAGTCAAGAACATAACAAATCCCCATCTAGGTCTTCCAGTCAAGAACATAACAAATCCCATGGTCACTCCTATTACCAATCCGCATCCGTACTCCATCAGCACGATCCTCCAAGTAAATCCACTCGAATTGTCGTCATCATCATCTTGGGATATCAGCTGTGGTGGATGTGGTTGTCCCTCACTATCTCCACATTTCTTTGACAACGGTAATCCGCACAAGCCGGAATTCCCACCATAAGAGTTATTCTCAAATGTATTAAACTGTTTTCCTTGAGGTATGGGACCAACTAGATGGTTTTCCGAGAGGTTTAAGAACGCAAGAAATGTTAGACTTGTGAGTTCCCCTGGAATCTCCCCGGTGAGCTGGTTTGAAGAGAGGTCTAACGATTCCAACATTGTAATGTTTTCTAACAATGATGGAAGATTACCGGAAAGACTATTTTGAGATAGATTTAGAAACCGAAGTCCTTGTAGCTTTCCTATGTCATTTGGAATCTCTCCTTTGAAATTGTTGTACGAGAAGTCGATTGTTGTGAAGACGGTGAGGATATATGTAAGTTCAGTTGATACCCCCTTCAGGACCAGCTTTATAGAATATGGATAGCTTACTCCAATTCTATCTGCAATGTATCGCAACTTCCCAATGTTCCCATGTATTGCAATGATGTGTTCGAGTTATCCACATTCATCAGGGCTTTGAAATTGAGGAAATATTGTTCCGGTAGAAGCCCGGTGAAGTTATTTTGAGAAATGTCAAAAATTTGAAGCTTAGGGAAAGGAGCTTCAATTCCAGAAGTGCCTATAGGACCATGAAACCTGTTTGATTTCAAGACAAGAACTTGCAACTCTGGAAGAGACTCCAGCCAGTGAGGGAATGCACCATGTAGATTGTTGTTCCCAAGATCTAGAACTTCCATGCTTTTACAATTGGCCAAAGATTGTGGCACTGGTCCTTGTAAATGATTTCCATTTAAACTGAGACTCCTCAACTTACTTCCATTTGGAAATGTTGTTGGGATAGCCCCATGAAAGCCATTCGTCCGTAGATCTAACACCTTGAGATTCTTGCTGACATTTCCCAAACAGTGGGGAATAACACCATTTAAGTTGTTATGAGACAAAGCAAGAAACTCTAGGGAACTCAAATTGCAAATAGATGAAGGGATTTCCCTGGTTAGTTTATTGTGTGAGATTAGGAAGTGGGATAATGATGATGATGATGGAACTAAGAGTGGTCCTTGAAGATAGTTATTGGAAAGATCCAAATATTTCAAGGAAGAAGCCCCCTCTACCCACTTCGGAATATCACCATGAAGTTTGTTGTTGGATAGAATAAGTATTCGGAGGTTCTCTGCCCTTTTTAAGAATTCCGGGAACTCGGTTATATTGCAAGAGGACAATTCCACCCAAAAAAGATTGGGCAATGTTGCATTGGCATTACTACCACTACCAATATTGCTCACAGCAGAGATATTATTTTCCGAAAGATCAAGAACTTCAAGGTTTGATAATTTCTGTAGCTCCATGACACCACTCAGATTATTCGATGAAAGGAAGAGGACATGCAAGTTCACAAGACCTGAGATTGACTGCGGAATGGTACCATGCAGTTTATTGTGGCTCAAGCGTATGTACGCCAACTGTGAATCACTTTGGAATTCATGAATTTGGCCAGTCAACTGGTTATGTGCAAGGCTTAAGTATTGCAATGAGGGAATAGTAAACAACCACGACGGTAGTGTTCCGTTGAGGGAGCAATGGGATAAGCGGAAGAATTTTAGGTTTCGAAATACACTTATATTGTAATTAGGAATAGGCCCCGTAAGTGGATTATACGAAATGCTTAAATAAACAAGTCGTGTTAGATTGGCCACGGAACGTGGAAATGGGCCGTTGAAATTATTATCGTTGAGACCTAAAAACTGCAACTTTGTAAGCTTAGAAAAGAACTTGGGAATCGTACTGTTGAGATCGTTTTGCGCAACACTGAAATTGGTGAGTTGCTCCAGATTTGAGAGAGCAGACGGGACCTTACCGCTCAAATTGTTTCCCTGTAAACGTAGTAGGGTAATCCTCGTGAGGTTTCCAAGCGACTCGGGAAGAGGCCCGAAGAGTTTGTTGGAGGAGAGATCCAGGTAATTTAAAAACCCAAGATAGCCAATTGAATCGGATAGTTTTCCATTGAGTCCCGTCTTAGCAAGGTCAAGGGTCGCTAATGAAGACAAATTCAGCAAGGAATCCGGTAGACCCGAAGAGATGTTTACTTGGGTAAGCTTCAGGTTTTCTAGTTGGGTCAGGTTCATGAGCAGGGTTTTGAAATTGTGCGGTTCAAGTCTTAGTATACCAGTCATGAACTTATCATCCATGGAATTAGAAGAGAGATCGAGTGAAACAAGTTTGGATAAGTGGGCGATTTCCAAAGGGATTGAGCCTGAAAGAAAGGAATAGGATACGTTGAGATGGGATAAGCTCGTGAAGCGGCTAAAAGAGGGTGGAAAGGAGGAGTAATTGAAGTCATTGAAGGCTAGATTGAGTTGTTGGAGGTGTGAGAGTTGGAAAAGAGTGGTATTTGGATGGATGGTGCCATAGAGTTGGCTACAACTGAGGTCGAGCCCGATCACGTGACCAGTGGACACATCACATGTGACCCCATCCCACGAGCAACAATCGGAACCAGTAGTCTCGTTCCAAGACAGTGTCTTCGGGTATGAAGGAGAACCAAGTTCATCACAATTGGAAGAAGCAGAACCGTTTACAGCAAACATTTGCTTAAATTGCTGCAGTGAAGATCTCTCATCGAGAGAACACAAATGATTCGACGAAGGAGATGAAGAGAGAGGGAATGAACAAGCAGATTGATACTGGAAGAAAAAGAAGAGAAAATGGAAGAGCCATTTCAAACTCTCCATTTGGTTCTAGGATTAAGAGAGGAAAAGTGACGAGTATATTTGGGTTACGGTAGTGTTTGTTTGAACTCCTTAGGACTAGGTTTCACTGTACATTAGAGATGGCTTCGCAGTTAACCCGGTGCACATGCACTAAATTCTCACGAATTAGCGGGGTGGATATCATCTTCAGAATAGCGACAGCTAATGTACCTTGAAGCATGCTTTACTTCCTCCCCATGTTTTCCTTCAGATAACTTAAGCACTCACAAAACTCATTGTATTGTGACGAGATTGAATCATAATAATGAAAATTGTAAAATTTAAATATACTAATTACAATAAATATGGTCATAGTTTTACAATTAGGCTTCATTTGTTTCAATGTAAAATGTTTTCTAATAAAATATTTCACTCATTTTTCGTTGTTTTAGGTTGGTCAAAACCAGTGTAAAATATATTTTAAAGTAAAACATTTTACATTATGACGCAGGCCGAGACCCACAAGGTTTATGATAATCCCGGGATGCCACTCACTGGGGGCAACGAAAGTCACTCGACGTTACTAATCGCGGAAGACACTCACATGATTAAGTCACACACTTAATTATATTGAAGGAATCACTCACTTCTAGCAAAAGAACACTTGCATAGTATTTTTCATACACTCAAACTCTCTTCCTTCTCATTTCATTAGATCAACTATATATAGGGAAATGAGACTCTTCAAGACTAATACAAAATACTCAACAATTTCCATCACAAACCTTTCAAATGCCTAGACCACGATTAAACCAATGACACAACTAGATAGTTAAGACCCATAATAAATAATTAGACCATAAACGAAAAGTCATTGACTAGAAACTTGACAAACACTTTGACTAGAAATTAAATAGACACTTCGAACTTCTCAACATAACCCTTTGTCATCCGCATGGCATGGAAGGCTAAGCTCCCTCTTCACCTTGTATGACTGAAAATATTTTCCTCTCAAAGTACCCATAAGTCATTTTTATCTCTTTAGACACCGGCCTCTCTCTCTCTCTCTCTCTCTCTCTCTCTCTCTCTCTCTCTCTCTCTCTCTTCATCCCTACACTTCGGAAAATTAAACTCTAGAGAGGTTGTTAACCTTGAATGATGAGATTTAGCGAGAGTGAGATCACAAGGATGTGAGAGAGGAGGAGAGAAACATGACAATTAATCTACAGCCTAGAGCTCCTTGAAGTAGATTGTCTAAATTTGGCTTGAAAACTTAACAGACAAAAAAAATCTGTTTACCCTTGGCTCATTCAGCACTAGGGCCGATCTCAAATGAGATATAATGGAGCGGATTATGAGTTGAGTTTAATGGTTATATGAGCGAATTCGCAATTAATCATTTCTGTTAAGGTCATAATCCACATAAAAAGTGCTTGTCTTTTTTTTTTTCTCGGCAAATGGAACTTTTTATAAAACTCGAAAGGGGTACAACGAGGGAAACATCAAAAGCACATAATGCTTACAAGCTTAAACAAAAGAAGAACAAAACAAACATCCAACAGAGAGTTGAATGGAACCACTCCTCAGTCATACACTACACTTTCACCTTTCTAATTCCATCAAGGAAGCCCTTAAAATCCTCCCTTAAAAGTGCTTGTGTCTTAGGGCAGACCATGGCTGTGCAACCAGGGTTCGGGCCCTGCACACCTCCCAATTATCCAATTATATATTTCTATTATATTTTAGGTTTTGTTCATAAAAATTATGATGAAGGGTCCACTAAAAATTTTGTTATTATAGTACATGTGATTTAGTTCCCCCACCTAAGAATCAAACATTATAAATCTTAAGTTTTTCGTAGTGTGTTGAATCACATGAGCAACCCCTTCCCACTCTCCTCTCTTTCTTTCACTTTTTATCCTTTTTTGCCACATGCAGGTTTTGTTACCCACTTTGCCTTGCTTCCTCTCTATTTCTTGACCCCCTATTTCTTCCTTCTCTCTCTATCTATCTCACAACAATTCTAATTTTTTTTGATAGGCAATAAAATTTTATTAAAAACTCCACAAAGGGTACATCGAAGCGACCAAACTCTATATTATATTCAAGGGAGAAACTTGAAATATAGAACATGCCAAAAGAGCACTAAAATTGGTTCCATAAAGCCCCCCTTTAAAAGTTGAATTTGTGGATGGAATTAAAAAACTGATCAAACTAAAGTTGATGTTCAAAAAAGAAAAAGGAGATTAAAATTGATGTTAAAAAAGAAAAAGGAGACTAAAGTTGATGTTGAAAAAAGAAAAATGAGATTAAAATTGATGTTCAAAAAAGAAAAGAGATACAAAAGTTGACGTTCAAAAAGAAAAAGGAGATTAAAATTGAAGTTCAAAAAAAAAAAGTGGAGACTAAACTTGATGTTCAAAAAAAAAAAAAAAGAGGAGACTAAACTTGATGTTCAAAAAGAAAAAGGAGACTAAAATTGATGTTCAAAAAAGAAAAAGGAGACCAAAGTTGATGTTGAAAAAAGAAAAAGGAGATTGAAAAAACAGGAGAAATAAGTTGACGGTGGTTGTCCATGTCGTTAATTAACTTTTGGACTATTAATTGTAAATCTATATTTGCATTCAAACTATTATGCAAAAAACAGATATATTAGGATTTTGAATTCAACAAATCTCAAGAACAATAAATAGCGCACATTTATTGGCCATTGTGATGAGAGAGAACAAACTCCTTAATTAGAAACATCTTAATTCTTGGCTCACCTTCTCATCTCTATCTCTACTTTTCTAAAATACCCCAGTACTTTAATTGATGGAAAAACTGTACGAATAAAGGGTACGTATTCTATCTTTTATAGAAAAGAGAAGAGGGCCTTAGAGATAATTATTAAAGAGAAATGCTACGTGCAAAGAAAATAGACAAAGAAAATACTCTTAAAGTGTATATGAACGGCTCAGATACACTGCACAATTAATCTGGGCCGTTCATGTACACTTTAAGGGTCTTTTCTTTACCAATTTTTTTTGCACCTAGCGCTCCTCATTATTAAAAAACACCTAGTCCATCAAGTTCTCTTTTATCATCAAGAGTTTTCCTTCATCTATAATTTTAATTAATTATCGTAATGAACCATATCACTTTATTGGCTTATCTAATAGTAGAGTCCCAGTGTCCCACATGTACAAATTTAACGTGAAGGCTAGTGGGCCACACTAATAGCTAAAACTAACATTAATACCATGTGGTCATGTAGACACGGCTTATTTATCAATTAATATCACATGCATTTTTCTTACTACCACAATTAATGGTTCGTAATTAATTTCATGGACCATAAACACCACAAATTGAACCTCATAATATAACGAAATGTAGAAAAAAAAATTACAGTGAGAATGAGGATGGGAAAAAAAAAAAAAATATATATATATATATATATATATATATACACACACACACACACACACAAATGTTCAAGTCCACTCCTCTTACGGTCCACACCGTCCGGACCTCCCCTTCCCCGATCGATTTGCGATGATCTGAGCCGCTCAATGTGTTCAGAACGTGATTTTAAGGGTACACGCGAGAAATCAGCAAAAAAATGATCGGAAAGAGCTTGATCCGAGCAATTTTTTACTGAACCGTTCAATAAAAAAACTGTTCAGATCAAGCCCTTTCCGATCATTTTTTTTGCTGATTTCTGGCAGGTACCCTTGAAATCACGTTGTGACCATATTGAGTGGCTCGGATCATCAAAATTCGATTGAAAAATGGGAGGTCCGGACAGTCCGAACCGTAAGGCGTCCAGACCTGAAAAGGACTGTATACATATATATGTATATGTATGTATGTGTATATATATATATATATATATTGTCAGAAGATTTTATTCATGGACCACTTCTACTGAAATTTACCCTTTATTAGCCTGAATTTTTGGGTCCCTTGACCTACTCTTATGACTTTTATCTCTTAATTTTATTAGATTTAGGAGAAATTTGTGGATTAATCGTTTGTCTGGACGAAAAAAACAATGGAAAAGTAAAAAAAATGTAGGCAAAAGTTGAAAAAGGTTCACTCGAGACAAAAAAGAGCTAAAATATAGTCTTTAAATGTCTTTAGAACATTCATAATGTAATAATCAAAATCAAAAGATTGCTAAAGTTAGTAACGTGTGCTTAAAAAATGTTCACATTGTAATAATCAAAGTTAGTAACCGCTAGGGATGGCAATGGGGACGGGTCGGGGACGGTGGGTACTACCTCCACCCCCTACCCATTACCCCCTACCCCATCCCCATCCCCGACCCGATCCCCAATGGCGATTTATTTTTTTCCTCTATCCCCAACCCTAACGGGGAACGGGAATCCAAAACGGGGATTCGGGGATTCGGAATTCGAGCATCTGTACTTCACAATTTCAGCACCTAACAGCGTATACTAGCATGTGAAATCCGAAAGGACTTGGATTGTTTTGTATTTTTTTTCTACGGAAAAGGGTTGAGGAAACAGTACTAGTAACGGTTGTCGGTTGGCTAGGAAGTTAGGACCAACAAAGCTCCACAAATAGAATTAGAAAAGCCAACAAAATAAAATAAAGTAAGGTGTCAAGAAATGAATGGAAAAGAAGAGTAGGCTGAGTGGTGCACTGGTGCGGCGGAAATGAATGGAAAAGAATGAGATTATGAGAACTCTAAAAAAATATACTACTGAAGGGGTATGTTTTAATATAGTATATATTTATTTATTTTTATATATAAATATATATATTTCGGGGATTCGGGGACGGAGTAGGGCGGGTAACGAACGGGGAACGGGGACGGGTAGGATTCGGGGCGGGGATAGACGTATCCCCGCCTCCTACCCGATCCCCGAATTTTTAAAAAAAAATTCCCATACCCTACCCAATCCCCAAACGAATCCCCGAAGTTCGGGGATTTTTGGGGAGGGGAACGGGGAGGGTTCGAACGGGTCGGCCGAGATTGTCATCCCTAGTAACCGCCTAACCAATAATTAAATTTAGGCATTTGAATAATCAAAAGTAACAATGTGAAACTTCACATTGCTAATTTTAACAACTCTCTAAATGAATAATCAAAAACTGATGTGACAAATTTTAATTATTCATTTTTTATTATTACATTGCGGATGCTTAGCATCATGGTATATTGACGTATTTTGAAGTTTGCTCAATATTTTTATACTTTTTTATTCCTCTTGTCGAGGTAATGATGTGATATGTGAATTATGCCGAAAAGCTTTAAACGAGGTAATGATGTGATATGTGAATTATGCCGAAAAGCTTTAAAAAAAAAGATGACTAAAAGTTCAAATTATACCGACTATGGGCTCATTTTTTCGGCATTTATTAATTTTGTGTCAAACTTTTGTAACTTATTGATTCGCCGGAGCGAGAGGAATCGGAAAAGACAAGAATAAGTATAAAAAAAAAAAGTTGTCTTACTGATTTATTTTTGTCTTTATTCAAAATATTATGAGTTTTGATCAATTTTTTTTTACTTTTCCGATTCCCTTCGACGAGACGAATCAATAAGTCATAAAAGTTTAACGCAAAACAAACAAATACAATTTTTTTTTGAATAAAAACAAAAAAATAAGTCACTTATTAATCCATATATAAAGACAACAAATTCAGTAGTGCTCTTATTGGTAAACCTACATCACAAAAGTTAGAAAAGAAAGACTCGACTTGGAAATCTCAATCACTAGCCAGCCAATTAAGTTAATTAGTGGGTGCTACATCAGTGTATGAATGAAGAACTGGCCTTTTAAGTTTTTTGTCACAAATTGTGCTTTATGAGCATGTTTTAATTGAATGAACATGGGGCCACTTCGTGGTTGGTTGCTCGATCGTCTCCATTTCCCTTGGGTTGATTGTGTTTTTGGATCTCAGGGATCTTTAGCTTGTTTGTGGTTGTCCTATTTAGTTTTGCTCTTGCAGTTGCAGGGTTAGTTTGGTTTTGATGCTTTTAATTTTTGTGTTCTTTTCAAAGATTAATCAAATTCTTTTTGCCGATCCAATTAAAAAAAAAAAAAAAATTTCTCATCTCTCTCTATTTTCTATTGGTTGCATTCTCACAAGTCTGAGTCATCTGACGTTGCTTTTCATCCTTTTTCCCCTCCTCTCAATGGTCTTAGATTTTAAATGCTGTACTTAAGGGCAATCGTCAGCTTGAACGAAAACATCGAACACGAAAAACAAAAGGCTGGAGCTGCTAATTCCAAAACTATTTTGTTGATGTCCAAATTTGCAGCGCATAAAAACTTGTGCATGTTATATGCAGGGTGCAAGGCTCTCATGCTCTAAAATTTGACATTAACAAAAAACAATACTAGTATATATTATCATTTCCCTAATTTTAGCTGTATGTAAACTTAGTGACAAACCCTGGTATTTTTAGTAGTAGCTCATTTTACTTTTCGAGTTCCCATACTCGTGAGTCGTGACGAACTGAAGAGTTCAAAGCAAAATTGTTGATAGAAAAAAAAAAGATCAATAACTAAGGGCAAAAATATTTTTGGGAATGGTAATTCGTTTGTTGATATCCCAAACAGATCGAACCGCAATTCAATGGAGTGAACAACACCTACACAATCACCAAAAGAATACGTTGCCCAAAAGATTTTGGTATTAAAGACAAGTTTTGGAGTGCATTTATCAAAAAGTGGAGTGCCAAAATCATTTTCAAAAAGATTACGCGAGTTGAGCTTAGTTCCCCGATCTCCAATTTTAGAAAAATTTAAGCCGGTTCAGTTTTAACAATTTTGGTTCCATTTTGTGCGGATTTTAATAAATTCTTATATTTTAGAGCTTGTCGAGAATCAGGACCGGCTTTGAGATTTTGGAGGTCTAAAACGATCTTCAAAAGTGAGGCCCTTAATAATTGTAAACGGAAATCAAATAAAAAGTCGATCGCACTGAGTAATTTTGATTCGGATATAGTATTTGTTTGTAATGGGAAGTATTGAAGTGGTAGCATTTAAGGGGAAAAAAAGATGCTTCCATGCACCCATCATACTGAATAATTTTGAAGGGCCAGGAGATTTTAGGTGATCCCGCGACCTTTTTTTCCTGCTTTGCGTGTTCCATTTTTTTGGGGCATTGGGCCCTAAGTATAAAATATCTTATTGGGTTTATATTTGGGCCCTAAAACAACACATATATACTAGGTCCTAAAACTAAGTGGGCTCTATTTTTTGATATTTTTTGGGGGCTTAAGACCCACGCCTCTTGGGCCTTAGCCCAGAGCCCGGCAGTTCTAGAAATCTGATTATGTGAAAAAATAAAGTTGATGGGATAGTAATAAGAGTATAATCTCCGAATAAATGAGTTCAAGTAAGTATGCGAGTCCATAAAAAGTTGGGTTCTTCAGGTAATCAGGAAAGAAACTACCGATTAAGGGCAAACAAGGAAAATAAACAGAACGATGTACGTTTTACATTTGGAATCAGTTTAGTCTATCTCTAAGGAAAACAAACAGAATTATGGGTCTCCCTTCCCTTTGGAGGAGGGTCGTCTGAGGCTCTTACACTATTTTATTGTTGGGAGATCTCTGAAAAGGATTCAACCAAAGAGACTCTGTTATACATTCAAGTTATCCCATCATATGCTATGGCATGGTTCTTGCTTTTCAGGGAAATTTTTTGAGAAGCTGAATTAAATCCGTAGTAATTTAATTTCTTGGGAATTGGGTAATCCGGAAGATCCGGTGTAAATTGGAACCAGTGTAGTATGGACTCTTCGGCCAATTTGTTGTATTGGTGTCGGTCACATGTTGGACACCGATATTCTTTGGCACGTGTGCAATATTTAAAATCCAAAAGTGTCCTACTTTCTCCTTACATTTTTCATTTGAACATTCTTGGGACATTATGAAAATGGCTTCCGACACTCGCAAAACAAGTAGGGAGGGTTAAGTGAAATAGTAAACTCTTATTAAAACTAGGGTAAGTCTTATTTTTTGTGTGACGATCTAGTGATGGTTTTGAAAAAGATTAAAATTAAAATAAAAATCAACATAAAAGTAACGTAACGCTTTGTGTTGAAATACATTATTAATTGTAAAGACACATATATATATAAGGCTGTCCCTGATTGCCCATGGAGTAATGCTAGCTCTCAATTAATGGTCAATGGAAATAAGGAAAGACACAATAACACTTAGGGATCGATGGCAACCGCGAGATGGGTGGATATCACTATTCCCATTTTCAATTCTTAAACCTACCTACTATCCCTGTCTATTTCTCGATCCCTGATTAAGAATTTTATTTTACCCTCCACCCCTACTCCAGACCCTGTTTATGAAAAGTAAAACAGATTATATTACCACTAGGTATAGAAAATAAAAAGTATTTTCCATTAAGGTAAGATAGAATACTTAATTACCACTAGGTCCACTTTTTAAAAAATACATTTACTATTAATGGAAGTGCCACCCTATGACATCCTAGGGTTTTAGGGTACCCTAAAACTTTAGGGTACATTAGGGTTCTAGGGTACCATAGAATTTTAGGGTGCATGATACCCTAGGGTTTAAGTTTAAGCGCTTTTATAGAGCCCTATGGTTTAGGCTTAGACACTTTCATAGGAGTTTTAGGGTGCACTTTTTTATCATAGGGTTTTAGCGATGTAGGCACTTTCATAGGATAGCATAGGATTTAGGCATTTTCATAGGATATCCTATGGCTTAGACATTTTATAGGGTATCCTAGGATTTGGGCACTTTCATAGAGTACTCTAAGATTTAGGCACTTTTAGGATTTAAGGTTTTGGTGTTTCATTAATTAGAGGTGATCTGGTGGGAAATACTTTTTATTTTCTGGACCTAGTAGTAAAATTAAAACCCAAAGTAAAATCAACAAAATTGAAGAAAACACACAATGGAATCCATTTCGGTAAATTGTCTACCAAAGCATAGTAGCATTACTTTATTCTTTCCACAATCTCCATAACCATTTTCCTCAATCTTATTACCTTTTTAGGCATTTCTCTTTCAGCAAGTCTTACGAATAATTTAGGACTACCAATTAAGAACATGAGAGATCCTACAAAGAGTTCAAGTGTCATTCCACACCCATAACCTATCACCACAATTTTCCAAAAAAATCCATCAAAATCTGAATCACCTTCCTCCTGTTCTAACACCGCCGGCTGTACTTTTGTTTGATTATTGTCTTCACATTCCTTCGACAACGGATACCCACATAATCCTGAGTTCCCAACATATGAAACATTCTTAAATGTATTAAATTGTTGACCCCGGGATATGGGTCCATGGAGACGGTTCCATGAAAGATTCAAGACTGCAAGAAACGTCAAATTAAATTGTTAATTGACTTGGAATTCTTCCGATGAGTTGGTTAGAAGCGATGTCTAACGATTCAAGGCTTTTCAAATCTCCAAAAGACGATGGAATATGGCCAGTGAGGCTATTAAGATAAAAATTAAGCACTTTGAGAGAATTGAGCTTTTCAATGACATTTTGAATCTCTCCCACTAAAATTGTTGAATAAAAAATCGATTGTTATGATTGTTGTGAAGATAGTCCAAATTCTCCGCATTTCGATCTCATGCCACTTTATTGTCACTACTACAGAATCGTAATAATAACTCTGACTCATGTATTGTTTGCCTGGCATAGTTTTCTTCTTCATAGCTTGGAAATATTCAAAATAACTTGCAGGCAAATGGCCAGTGAACTCATTGTAGGAGAGGTCAACGATTCAAAGCTTAATTAGGAAATGGAAATTTACTTTTCGAAATGTTTATGGAACCATGAAATTGGTTGAATCGTATTGCATGCAAAACCTGCAACTAATGAAGAGTTTCCAACCAATATAGAAATGTGTCATTCATCTTGTTATTTCGGACGTCTAGAACTTCCAAGCTTGTTAAATTTGCCAAAGATCTTGGCAGTGGTCCTTCAAATTGATTCCCATTCAAATCAAGACTTCATAATTGGTTAGGATTTGCAAATGCCAACCGAAGGTTTCCTGTATACCCATTGGAGCGCAAATTCAAAATCGAGAGAAAACTACTGAAATTTTCCAAACATTTTGGAACCGCACCGCTTGTTTGTGAGACAAATCAAGAATGTCAAGAGAACTCGCATTGCAAATCAATAAAGGAATCTCTCCACTAAGACTATTGTTCGAGATGAGAAAGTATTTTATGAGCGGGGGTGGAATGGAAAGTGGTCCTTGAAGCAAATTGGAACCAAGATTCAATAGCTCCAACTGCTGTAACTTCTCAAAATCCTCCGGGATTGAGCCACTCAAATTGTTATCTGATAAATCGATCCGGGCCAAGTTCAATGACTCGATAGGGGTCGGAATTCCACCTGATAATCGATTTTTATAAATAATAATAATAATAATAATTTTGAAGTTCTAGACATTTGCCAATTTTTTTTAAAAAAAATGAAAAAATCGATTGTATGGTAAGTCATACTCTAGTATTAGGCCTCATGATCATAGAAGAGAGATTGTTGCTGTATTTTAGGTTTTATTCGGCAAAATTTTGATGAAAGGTCCTTAAAGAATTGCGTTATTAGTACATGTGATTTGGTTTCCAGAATCTTGTATCCGCAAATGGTATTAAGGATTCGATAGTTAATGAATGAAAAAAAGAGATACATTATAAATCTTAATTAAGGTGTTTTTGTAGTGTGTTGAATCACATGAGGAACCCTTTCCACTGGTGACATTAGATACTTCACACAATCATGCTCCATTGTGAACCAATAGCAGCCCATTCTGAGGATCTTTCTGGAAAGCATGAAGCCATTCGTAAGCGCGCCGCAATCACTACTGTGCACCTCTGCCATTAACCGGTTTGCTTTGCCCATATCGACACATCTTAATAGCATGCTGTCATAGGATCAAATCGTGACGTAAGTGAGCAATGAACCTTCCGGTCCGTATCTAGTTTTCTAAGGCTGATTATTCAATCAAGCAGAAAGAATTAAGTTGCGAAAGAATTTAGGTATGAGTTTGTCATTACAAAAGAAAAAATAAAAAAATTATGGAATAGTTTCTCTAGTTTGTATTTTGTCTCAATTCCGTCCCTCTAGGAGCGAAATGTCAATTTCGCCCATGAGTTCCGCTAGTTCTACTAACAACGTTAATGAGAGGGACCAAATTGAGACAAAACATAAATTATAGGGTTAAAAATGACACAATTAATACAAGAGGAACAAAATCGAGATTTCATGCAAGCTAGAGGGGCTATTTTTAAAATTAACCCAAAAAGAAAAGAAAAAGGAGAGTGAAGCTGATGTTGAAAAAAGGGAAAAAAGGAGAGTGAAGTTGATGTTGAAATATGAAAAAGGAGACTAAATAAGTTCAATGAACAAGAGTTATTTGTCGGGTGTCGCTAACATGTTATGTTCACTTCTTGCTGAAGGTGGGATTGGTTCTCTAAAGAACCGTTGATGTTCACTTCTTGCTAAGGACACTAAAATCCATATATATATTATATAAATAAAAAAAACCCCTTTAAAAGTCGAATTTTTGTGTATATATGGAATTAAAAAACTGATTAAACTAAAGTTGATGTTCAAAAAAGAAAAAAGAGACAGAAGTTGATGTTCAAACAGGAAAAAAAAGGGATTCAAAAATGAAAAAGGAGACTAAAGGTTGATATTCAAAAAAGAAGGGAATTGATATTCACACCCCCTTTGTTGTTATCCACACTCTTTTTTTTTTGTCCAAGGACTCTCATTATTTTGAAAACAAATTGTGCAAAAATTGTACGTATATATTTGAAGGTGTGATTGGTTCTCTAAAGATCCATTGATGTTCAATTAAATTGACACCTTGAGTTATTAAAAAATTAAATGGTTCTGGACATTATTTTTACTAGGGGTGGGCATGCCTGACACGAAAAACAAAATAAATTCATATAATTGAGCTAAAAATAAACATTTTTATGGGTAATTCTATACATTGGACATTAGTTTGATAAACTGTTAACTAAAAAAAATAAAAATTTAGCGAAAAGTAGGACTTTTTGGCATGACAACACAACCCGGACCCGACCCGACCCGAACATGACACGAAAGATTTGATAAGTTGAAAAATATTGTGGGAATTTATAAATAAGATTTTGATATATAACACGAAATTGACACGAAATTACCTATTACCCACCTCTAATTTTTACTCATACCTAGGCTTATCTTCCAATGCGAAAGATTAACCGAATTGACTTGAAAATCAGACTTGGATCCCCTGTCCGACTTCCCCCAGTCCTACCCCCTCTGTCCCACCATTCCACATGTGTTTAAGGGCCATGTTTTAGTTGGGTCGACGACCCGTCATGCAAGCAAGCAAATGATGGTCCCTTGGACCTCTCGTTTGCATTATTATCACAAGAATTAGACATCCACCAAATAATGGTGGTTAACATTTTTTCTCATCTCTGTCTACGTTCTTTTGGTTGCAATCTCACAAGGCTGAGTCGTCTAACTTTACTTTCGATCTTTCTCCCCTCCTCTAAATGTTTTTAGCTTTTAAGTTTTTTTACTTTTTGACAATCGTATTGAACACGAACATGAAACATTAGAAACAAAAGGCTGAATAACTTTAGTGATATCTAAGATTATGGTCACACTCTCCTGCTCAGACATGCTGAAAGACTTACCAATTTCAGTTGAAAACCCATTTGCTTTATTCAAATCTCTGAGATTTAGATCTTTCGGAGTTAGCTTTTTTCAAAATTATTTTCGAAAATTTTGAAAAGAGAGATTCCTGATTTGAAAGTATGAGCCCATTGAGGTAGAATGGAAGGTCACAAAGAGGAATCCAATACCTCATTAGTCACTACCTGTTCGATAAAAAGCCACAGTGCAAACAATTCATGAACCTTTAGAATCATCCCATAGAAGAAGCAGATATTCATATACTTACTCCTCATTTAGTCTCCTCTTTAATTTCATAATATCCATCGTTCAAAACTGCCATTAATATCGAAAACGAGTTTAACAATATTCAGGTTGACTGGAGGAGGCCCACAAAGAATTGAAAACAAAATCAAATACTACAGAGGTGACAATTACTGAGGTAGGCTTTGGTACTTCATTCAACATTCATTCTGTTCAATTTTTGTGGGTAATGTTTGATTTCAAGTTTTTTACGTATTAGTTAGACATTACCTAGTTATACAACTTATACTTCGTGTAATTCATTTCTAGTGGCTGATTTTCTGAGAAGTAGATTGATGTGAAGAAGGTTGAGGTTGTTCATTTGTTCAATCAACACTCCTTTGATGACGATTACCTCAGAATCTCCGTCACAGCTTTGCCCCATATATTTCAAGTCCATTTTAGTTCGATACCCAGCCCTCATTGCTTTGAAATTCCGAGAATATCTTGCAGGCAAAAGACCAAGTGAACTCATTGCAAGAGAGAGGTCTATATGATTCGATGTTTAGGGAAGCAAACTTTAGTCATCCGAGGGCATATAGGGTGATGGAAAAGGTTGTAATGCGGAATAAGAACTTGTAGATCTGGATGAGATCCCAGCCAAAAAATTGGGTAGTAATGCTATTAGTGATCTAACTCATCCTTTTATAGACGTAATATTGTAACTTGAACCGGAAATGAAGTAGTTTTAGGTTTAGGTGGACTTGTAACGATGCACTGGACAGTCTCGTACACTTAATGTACAGTGATGTACTGCAATAAACAAGGCTTACCGGAAAATGTACTATTCTCATTCATGACTAAATTCCACGAAATATTTCTGCTGTAGTAAAACATGGGTTTAGCTTCATGCATATTATTATGTTTGACAAGCGGTGTTAGAACAGTAATCCATTGAGGAGATGGTGGTAGTTTCTAGCACTAGTGGGTGAAAAAATCCGCCTAAATGAAGATCATGATGACTACAGAATGTTTTCAACCGTTTGAAGGATCCATCTAGTAGTACTAGATTTTTATTTTTTCGAGGATCTAGCCCTGAGCCAATAGCTTATATGAACCTTTCAATATGAATTCTTACGTTTTTTTTTCAAAAAAGAGTGAAACCAGCAACTCTTTTTCGTGGTGCAATATACTGAATATAAGGGATACATGGTTTGGTCTTTGAAACCAGAAGCAAAAGTATTTGCATTAAGACATGAAATTACATGCTAATTGGGGTTCACTTCAGGGACCTCATGACAATATTCTTAATTTGCCAAATTAAAGATCAGTGACCAATTGGCATGGCCTCATTGTATGAGAAGTTATTTGAAACATGTGTAGTATAGGGCGAGACATTATTGTAGCCATCCCACTTTTTATTTCTTCCTGCAAAATTTCAGAAGAAAGAAAACCATTAAACACCATTATTGATTCGAACTGAACCGTTTGAAAATGCTTTCCTTAAAACGACATTTGCATCAACCTATCAACTGAATTTGGTGTGCACCGATTTAACAATAATTTGCCACCAGGATTACAATAAAGCCCAGTCCCAATTAATTATTTATCCAACGGTGTCATACACGCACTGACGATAGGGACGGCAACGGTGTAGTTCGATTATTGAGACAACTGAAACATATACCTAAAGCCAAAAATCCAACCAAAATCAGCGACGGTTTTCATTTTATCTAGACCATAATGAAAACCACGGTTACCAGTTCAGTACAATTTTTGCCCGAAACCGGTGGTCAAAGTTTTTACTATAGTTAAAGATGCAAAATTGTATATTTCCTACGACAAAATATCCACACAAAAAAAAGCCAACAAACTAATGCACTATTTGTTTGTACCCAAAAATGACCATCCAGAAAATGTGCCACGATGCAGGTACTTGGTAACGAAAGGGGAGCAGAGCATGAATTTTTCCGTGCCAAGGTTGCAGTGAATTGCTTTCCAGAATGTGAATTCGTGGGTTCAAAAACTATGGTTTTGTTTCTCCCCATGAAAGTTTGAAACTATGGCCAGTAGCACAAAATATGGCCGTACGTGGCACACTTGGCAATAATTTGTTACAAATATGTTGCTTGATTTCAAGCACTATGGAGGTTGTGCACTATGGAGGTTCTGTAGGATTACTGAAAATTCTATTGGCGTTATTTCATTCATCATTTTCCAAAGTCGAAATTCATTAAGATTCAAATTTGTTCAAATCCTAAATTACATGTACTATTTAATTTTTTCAACAAAAATGATAGAGACACAATCCCAAAAGTTGAACTAGAATTGGGCCAGAAAAAGGTACAAAAAACCACCTCACTAGAGTTGGCCATAAACCAAGGAGAAAAGGCCTTTCCAACTTCTAATTGAATTTCTAACTGGTAAAAGAGTTGAATCGTTTGGTCGAGAGACATTATTGAAGTACTCGTTGTAGCCATCCCACTTATTGTTTCTTCTTGAAAAATTTCAGAAAAAGAAAAGCATTAAACACTATTAATAGAGAATCAGTATTTTCAACTCTGTCTCTCCATTGTTGGTTTGGATTGGACCGTTTGGTCACATATCTCATTTCTGCCAAAAATATTTCAAACAATTACCCATAACGCGAAGAACTTCCGACTTATTAAGGGTTGAGTCATCCCAATAATCTAGCAAGAAACAGAAAAAGATGGTCTCATAAACGGCTAGGAAAAAGAGTACCACCAACCAACTATTGTATCAAATTGATTATAGCATGAACAAAGAAAATATGTTGCTTTTTGCATTAGTCAATATTCGGATTTCCGTGGGAAAAAATATATATGCTGCTTTTTGCATTACTCAATTTTCGAATTTCGGTGGGAAAAAAGATGTTCGGATTTGAGATGAGATAGTCATAATTTTTTATTAACAATAACTCATTTGTTTGCCGTACGTGAACCTGTTACTTATCCTGTAACGATTTGAAACCAACTAATATATTGAAATAACAATTACTTACGATGTTTTTTTTTGAACCGCAATTACTTACGATGTTATAGCCAAACATTTGAAAAGCAAATAACTTTGATGTCAAAGCACTTACCAGAAAACTGCATCTAACTTTGATGTCTCCTTCTTCAACCAATCTGGCTTACTCTTACCACCTTACGGCGTGGTGGTCCTCCAACTATTCTCGTAAACCATCTAGGTCTTCCTGTCAAGAGCATAACAAATCCCATGGTCACTCTTATTACCAATCCGCATCCATACCCCATCAGCACGATCCTCCAAGTAAATCCACTTGCAAAGTCGTCGTCTCATCTTGGGACATCGGCTGTGGTGGCTGTGGTTGTGCTTCACTATCTCCACATTTCTTTGACAATGGTAATCCGCATAATCACGAATTTTCAACGTAAGAATCATTATGAAACGTGTCAAATTGGTTTCCTTGAGGTATGGGACCAACTAGATGGTTCTTTGAAAGGTTTAAAACTGCAAGAAATGTTAGACTCCTTAGCTCCCCTGGAATCTTCCCAGTGAGTTGGTTTGAAGAGAGGTCTAATGACTCTAACACTGTAATGTTGCGTAACAATGATGGAAGATGACCGGAAAGGCTATTATGAGAGAGATTCAGCAACCGAAGTCCTTGTAGCTTTCCAATGTCATTTGGAATCTCCCCTTGGAAATTGTTGTACGAAAAGTCGATTGTTGTGAAGACGGTGAGGATATACTTCAGTTCAATTACAACCCCCTTCAGAACCAACTCCACAGAATCTCTATAATTGGAATTTCCCATGTATTCCAACAACCTTTTTAATTTATCCACATTCATCACGGCTTGGAAATTGAGGAAATATGGTTCCGGTAGAAGTCCAGTGAAGTTATTTTGAGAAATGTCAAAAATTCGAAGCTTAGGGAAAAGAGCTTCCGTTCCAAAACTGCCTATAGGACCATGAAATCTGTTTGATTTCAAGACAAGAATTTGCAACTCTGGAAGAAACTCAAGCCAGTGAGGGAATGCACCATATAGATTGTTGTTCCCAAGATCTAGAACTTCCATGCTTTTACAATTGGCCAAAGATCGCGTCACTGGTCCTTCCAAATGATTTCCATTTAGATTAAGACTCCTCAACTTACTTCCATTTGCAAATATTCAAGTGTGTTAAGGTTTGAGCTGAATTTCTATAGCTCCACGACACCACTCAAATTATTCAATGAAAGGTTGAGGTAACTCAAGTTCACAAGACGTGAGATTGAATGCGGAATGGGACCACGTAGTTTATTGTTGCTCAAGTCAATGAACTCCAACTGTGAATCATGTTGGAATTCATGAATTTGTCCAGTCAACTGGTTATATCGAAGGGCTAAGTATCGCAATGAGGGAATAGCAAACAACCGCGACGGTAGTGTTCCGTTGAGGGAGCAATTGGATAACCAGAAGTATTTGTAGGGAGGTGTTCCCGAACAGGTACACTTAGCAACCGAGCACGTGACGTATCAGGGGCACGTGGTAGGCATGATAGGCTTATCGCCGGGCAGTTCGATGAACGGCAGTTAGGGCCAGTGACACGTGAAGTCATTGGTCCAGGCAGTCTGTTCGGCTAATAAGGACAAGAGACATGTGAAGTCATTTGTCCAGATATAACGACATGGACCAGTTGCATGTGAGGTCATTGGTCCATATGGACTGTTCGGTGAAGAGCTAGCCGAATAGTGGAAGAAGTTGCCCTAAATCATGACATGGCAAGAATGCTCCAGAATGGTAATATTCCGTAAAAGAATGAGATTCCGAGTATATAGGATCGAGGCAAGAGACCCAACGTGAGTGGGGTGTTCGAATGATTAGGGGAAAGAGTCCCAGAAGGACTGAGAGTCCCAAAAAGAATAAGCTATTATGCTGATAAGGGAACGAGAATCCATCATATTACTAGGTTTCCTATACGAGATAGGAATCCTAAGGCAACAGGGATGCTTGGGCAGCCAGCATCCGTGAATCTATAAATACGAGGTAAACCTGGAGGTAAAAGATACGCAATATTTGGCTATCTCTTATTGCTTTCCTACTGATAATTAGGATTATTTACTAGTACGTGATACTAACTTAGGCATCGGAGGGCCTTTGCCAAGAGAGGCAAAGGTGCACTCACCCCTTGTCTGTTTTGCAGATTAGGGTTCCGACGAAGAACTAGGGTTCCGGTGTAGAGGCACGTGAAACCGTTGCAGTTTGGTGTTGTTCAGAGCGCCAATTGTTTTCATCCCCCTACAATTGGCGCCATCTGTGGGAAACGAAAGAATTCCCTGAAAAGATAACCATGATGGAAGAAGATCCAACCACGCCGTTCAATCCAAAGAACCAGTTAAGTGGTGGAGGGGATAAATCTCCACCAGGTGCTCCGAAAAAGCCTAATGGAAGGGAGGACAAAGCAACTACGGGCTCCATGAGAAGGAGCAAATCCCACCGAAGAGAGGCATCGGTGGAACGTTCAAGAAGTGCCCACAACAGCGAGGATATCCTCGACAAAAAGAGGAAGGAAATTGAGGAGTACGCTCGTTTGATTAAAAAACGAGAATACGAGATACGAGAGCTGCAGTGGGTACGAGATCACTCGGAAGACTCCGGACTCTCACGAAGGAATTCTGGAGAAGATAGGAGGGCTCTGCTAGTCCATAAAGAGCCTCATTCACGAGGAAGAAGGAGCATGAGCAATACTCCTACTACGAGACGGTATGAAGCTTCCCCATGAAGGAGGAGAAGTAGAAATAAAGACCGAACAGTAGAAAGGCGAAGGGCTTCTTCACGAAGAAGAAGGAGCAGAGAATGGAGTTCCTCATCCGAGAAAAAAATAAGGAAGCATCATTGTGACAGGTACGATAGACCTGATGCTAACTGGGCCAAAGCTGCGGCTCACAAAACGAAGGAAAATGAGGAAGGGACAGTGTCCGCACGAGAAGAGGCACGTAAAGCCCTGAGTAACATCGCAGCCTCCCCTTTTGCAAGGAGGCTGCAGGAGGCCAGGTTGCCGAGCAGAGTGAAGCACGGAGCGTTCGTGCTTTACGAGACAAACACGGACCCTGTGGCTCATATACAGCATTACCAGCAGGCCATGTTCATGCACGATGGCGATGATGCCATCCTGTGCAAAATGTTCCTATCAAGTCTAGGCAAGGTGGCCTTGTCTTGGTTTCATAAATTGGCACCACGATCCATAAGAGGATGGAGGCAGTTGGCCGAGGAATTCACCGCCCGATTCTTGACAAGTAGAAAGGGCCCAAAGACGTTTGAGAGTCTGTCCACCATGAAACAGGCGGAAGGTGAGCCGATCAGAGATTACGCAAAGAAATACTAGGAAACTTTCAACGAGATTGAGAGTTGCAGCGAGGAGTATGCCATAGCAACCTTCAAAACTGGTTTGCCTGTTCGGGGAGAACTGCGTCGCTCATTGAATAAACATCCAGTGGCTACGTTGGCCAAGCTGATGGAGCGAATAGAGCAGTACGCCAGAATGGAGGATGACATACTCCGCGAGGACGGCAGGATTGCTGTCGAACAGCCCAAGACACCTACCAAGAAGGTAGATAAACCTGAGCCCAAGACGTACAAAGAGCGAAAGGAGTACGGGCAGGCTAAGAAAGATCCATACAAGGAAAAGCAAGCCCCTGATCCCAAATCCTTCTTTTCTATCACTACTATTTGGAAGGAACCAATCTACAGGATTCTTTATCGAATAAAGAATCAGTCGTACTTCAAATGGCCCCCAAGTCTTGGCGGAGATAAAGACGCTAAACGTGCTACGAATCAGCACTGCAGCTACCACAAAGATTGGGGCCACATGACTGAAGATTGCGAAATGTACAAAAAACACCTTGACGATTTGGTCTCTCGGGGCTATCTCAAGGAGTTTATCCAGGAAGATCCCAACGAAAAAGGGAAAGCCATGGAATTGGATTACGAGCAGAATCCTAAAGGGGTAATCCATATGATACATGGGTTGGCCGCACCTTACACGAGAAACGAGGTTAGACTGTTACAAAGACAGTTTAAGCACGATCAGCATGTGATGTGATTGGGTAATAAGAGAGGACGAGAGAGTGACATATGCAATGAAAGCATAGCCTTCACAGATGACGATTTGGGAGAAGTTCAGATACCCCATAATGATGCTTTGGTCATAACCCTACGAGTTGGGGAGTATGACATCGAGAGGATCCTAGTGGATTCAGGAAGTTGTACAGAGGTGATGTACTACGACGCATTTAAGAAGCTGGGACTGGCCCAGACAGATTTGGAGCAGTCCACAACACCCTTGATTGGGTTTGGTGCAGAGGCAGTTTGGCCCCTTGGAAAGGTAACACTGCCTGTTCGGGCAGGATCAGTTGTTTTGAGGACGGATTTTCTGGTCGTAGACGTTCCTTCTTCCTATAACGCAATTATAAGAAGAACCTGGTTACACAAAATGAGGGCAGTCTCCTCAACTTACCATCAGATGGAGAAATTCCGAGGATCCAATGGGATTGAAGTAATTAGGGGCAATCAGAAAGTGGCCCAATAATGTCTGATTTCCATCGTTAAGAAGGCCCCGAAGGCCCATCATGTTCATACACTAGAAGTACCAGATCAACCGACTATCGAGGATGTCGAAAGATGCCCGGCTGATAAGGTAATCGAGGGCTTGGACAAAATTCAGATCAACGAGGCTGATCCTGAAAGATATTTTTTAATTGGGGAATCATTGCCAGCAGAGGAAAAGGCTGAGACAATACTGTTTCTGAAGGAATATGTCGACATATTTGCATGGGTACCAGAAGAAATGCCCGGTGTAGATGCTGACATAATCTGCCACCATTTAAATGTTGACCCTCAGCATAAGCCAGTTATTCAAAGAAAACGAAGGGCGGCCGTATAACACGTGGATGCTGTTGTCGAAGAAGTTAATCGTTTGCTTAAGGCAAAAGCAATACGTGAGGTTTACTACCCTGAATGGCTGTCCAACACCGTGGTCGTAAAAAGTAAGAATGGGAAGTGGCGTGTTTGTGTGGACTTCACAGACTTGAACAAGGCCTGTCCCAAGGACAGTTTTCCTCTCCCAAGGATAGACCAGTTAGTTGACGCAACAGCTGGCTATGAGCGAATGAGTTTTCTTGATGCGTATCGAGGATATCATCAAATTGCTATGTTTGAGCCCGATCAGGAGAAGACATCTTTTATCACCCCACGTGGTTTGTACTGTTACAGTGTTATGCCATTTGGGCTGAGAAACGCAGGGGCGACATACCAAAGGCTTGCAACTATCATGTTCAGGGAGCTGCTCGGGAAAACTATGGAGGTTTACATAGACGATATGGTGGTGAAAAGCCGAGATAAACGAGGACATATTACGAACTTGAGGGAGGTTTTTGAAATCTTGAGGAAGTACAAGTTGAAACTCAACGCCTCGAAATGTGCGTTTGGGATTGGTTCTGGGAAGTTCCTGGGGCACCTTGTCACCATGAGGGGAATTGAGGCTAACCCAGATCAGATTGCAGCCTTGCAGAGGCTGCAAAGTCCCAAAACCACGAAGGAGGTCCAGAGACTAACTGGGATGGCTGCAGCACTTAATAGATTTGTCAGCAGATCAAGTGATAAATGTAGGCGCTTTTTTCAGTTATTGAAAAAGAGGGAAGAATTTGAATGGGGAGCAGAATGTGAGCAAGCTTTCCAGGACCTGAAGAAGTATCTAGCCGAGCCTCCTCTTCTGTCAACCCCACAGCCAGGTGAGTCCTTGATTTTGTACTTAGCTGTTTTTGAGCATGCTGTGAGTGCAATCCTGTTAAGGGATTTGGGAATCGAGTAAATCCCAATATATTATGTTAGCAAGACATTGCTGGATGCAGAGACGAGATATCTGCCCCTAGAGAAACTTGTCCTGGCACTTAGGACAGCAACAAGAAAATTGCCCCACTACTTCCAAAGCCATAGGGTTGTGGTGTACACCGAATTTCCTCTGAAGTCGCTGCTACGAAAGGCAGATTTTTCTGGAAGGATCTCAACATGGTCCGTCGAGTTGAGTCAATATGATATTGAATATCAACCACGAATAGCAATCAAAGGCCAAGTGTTGGCTAATTTTGTGGCGGAGTTTTCTCCCACGATAGCTCCCCTGCCTCCTACGAAAAAGGAACAGGGGGATAAGACATTATCCACGAAGGATAAAGTTTCAGCCGAACAAGACGATATGGAATGGAAGTTATTCGTTGATGGATCAGCTTATAACACTGGTTCAGGAATATGTGTTGTTCTTTTTCCTCCTGGAGGAGTTATGATAGAATTGTCTGTTCGGCTTTGTTTCAGTGCATCGAATAATGTGGTGGAGTACGAGGCACTCTTAGCTAGATTAAGAAGTGCGAAGACTCTGAAGGCAAAACGAATAAGGGTGCATTGTGACTCACAGCTTGTGGTGAATCAGCTGTCCGGGGAATACCAAACTCGGAATGAGAAGATGGCGGCATATGTGGAAGCCGCCAAAGATCTACTTGATACCTTCGAGAGGGTCCACATTGAACAGATAAGTTCTGGACAGAACGCTCATGCCGATTCCCTAGCATGGCTAGCTGCAGCGGTCCCAACCAAACTCAAGCAAAGAGTGGCAGTTGAGTATCTGACGGAGCCGAGCATTGGAAGAAGCGTGGAATTAGTTTTGGAGGTGAACCAAGGTCTGAGTTGGATGGACCCAATCGTGGAGTTTTTACGAGATGAAATACTCCCCATCTATAAAAAGGAAGCTCATAAGGTCAAAACCAAGTCTGCAAGGTTTTGGCTGTCCCCAGAAGGGAAGCTTTACAGAAAGTCCTTCACGGGCCCATATTTGCTGAGCGTACACCCCGAGATGGTGCAGAAATTTCTTCACAAAATACATGAAGGAACATGTGGGAGTCATGCTGGGGGTAGATCCATCGCCCACCGAGCAATTACCCAAGGCTACTGGTGGCCACATATGCAGGAAGATGCAAAGATGTATGTTAAAATTTGTGAGAAGTGTCAGAAATTCTCTCTAATGATTCGAACACCAGCCGAGGATCTGGTGCCTTTGACAAGTCCATGGCCGTTTGCTCAATGGGGAATGGACATCGTGGGTCCACTGCACAAAGCAACTGGGAATCGAAAATTCCTTTTAGTTGCGACAGATTATTTTACCAAATGGATTGAGGCAGAACCGCTGGCCAAAATCACCAAACCCATGATAGAGAGGTTCGTGTGGAAGAGTATTATTACTCGATTTAGGGTTCCCTATTCTTTGATCACAGATAATGGGTCCCAATTTGGGAAGAAATTAAGGCTTTTTGTGCCCAGTATGGAATCCGGAACTACTATTCAACTCCAGCATACCCTCAGAGTAACGGGCAGGCAGAAGCATCTAACAAAACCATTCTTGACGGGATCAAGAAGAGGTTGGATAAGGCCAAGGGGAAATGGCCCGATGAATTGCCCTTTGTTTTATGGGCACATAGGACAACACCTAGGAGGTTTACGAGAGAGACCCCCTATTAATTGGCATACGGTACAGAGGCAGTCATACCTTTGGAAGTAGGCCTTCCAACCAACAGGACTGTGTTGGTTGACAGTGGGGGCAATGACAGAGCCCTTGAAATTGAGCTTGATCTCGCCGAGGAGAAGAGAGAAAGAGCCCTAGTCCATTTGGCCTCTTATCAGGAACAACTGATGAAGAGTTATAATAAGCATGTTCACCCTCGAGAGTTTGGTGTTGGGGACCTTGTTCTGCGAAAGGTGCTCGGCAACACTAAGGTAGCTAACGAAGGTAAGCTAGGGGCCAACTGGGAAGGCCCGTATTTGGTAACAGAGATTGTGGGCATAGGGGCTTACAGGTTGGTCGATCGGGACGGCAACCCAATCCCGAGGCCATGAAATGTTCACAATCTGAGAAAATTCTTTGTCTAGAAGAATTTAGTTTTATTTTAGATTGCACTACGTGATTGTGTGGGAATTACGAATGAAATTCCCTTGTTTTTCTTATTACGGATTATTCTGTTTTAGTTGCAAGAGGTACGAATAACGCCCCCTTGAGTTCAGTTTATGAATAAATACATCCTTTTCCTCACAATATATTCAGCTTTTTGAAGACATTGGTTTTTTAATATGAAATATGGAATACTGATTTTTCTTTTCTTTATTCATATTAGGGAGCATGGAATTGGCACGAACGCCATATACGACTACATCCATGCTTGGTAGCTTAATAACTGCACACGAACAAACGCTAAAATATGAGAAACTTATAATCAAATGTACCCCAAGTATGAAGACACTTGGAATGCATACAAAAACATGCAACTGTTCGGATACTCATTTGAGTAAGTGATTGTGCTAAAAAGTATGAGATACCTCAAGTATGAAATACTTGTGAAATGCCTAAGTACGAATATACTTAATAAAATCTGAGGCTTGCATACGTAAACATGCAGGTAATCAAGTACGAAATTCTTGATTCTGTAAGGCATAATGAGACATGACAAATACTTATACAATTCTAAGTACGAATACACTTAGTAGAATCGAAGTATGAAATACCTGGACAAAACGAGAGACTTAAATGCGTACGAATAGATGCAGTCTTGGCAAATAACTTGTGGCAAGAAGCACAAGGAAACATATACAGTTACGAGATGCCTAAAAACAAATATGAGATATCCGAAAGATAAAAGTGGCCACGAAGGGCCGAGCAACAGACAAAACTCAAAGTTATGCCACGAAGGGCCGAATACTTGTATCAAACAAAAACAAAGAGATATCTAAGTCTGGTGCCTCGCAGGGCTAAAAAACTACGGTCACACAGGACCTGCATGTTGTTCGGATGAAACGATCATACTTACCAGCTACTTCAATCCAAGTTTTGGATCTCAGGGACCACATCTGCCGTAACGTCCACAGCGGCATTGCCTCCCTCCTCAACGGCAGGCTCATTAACTGCCTCCTGGGCTGATGACTGTTCGGTCCCTGGCCCCTGTGGTTCCACCTGAGTTTCTTCATCAACTTCAGCAAACTCGTCGATCTGCTGGTCCACGTCATCAGCAGGGGCATCGTCTTGCTCCAGAGTTGCTGCTGCACGGCTGCTGGGAAGATCATTCTCAACCCACAGTGGAGAGTCGTCCGCAACACCGACCTTGGCCAAACAAGCCTCCCAGCTTGCAGCCCAGATCTGATCTTGGATGGCCGGCATCTGTTCCACATAGCTGGCAGTAGTAGCATCGAAGCCCTTCTCGTATCCAGCATCAAAGGCTGCCTTCTTGGTATTATCAATCTCAGCCAAAGCCTGCTTAAGGTTCTCCTCAGCAGTCTCGAGGTGGCCTTTGGCCTCGGCATAGTCTGCTTTGGCATTGTCTCTTTCCCTCTCGAGTCTCGTGACTGTTCGGAGCAGCCTCGTGTTATCATTCAGCAGCTTGACTCTTTCTATCTCAGCAATTTGGAACTTTTGTCCCAAAGTCATCATTTTTTGAATAAACTGTACAAACACCAGACGTAGGTTAAGAAAATCCTAACTACCATAATAAGGGCCTTTGCTATGAAAGAGAATTTGTTTACCTTGATTCCACTGACGAGACCAGTGGATATAAGCCTGTTTGCAGGGGATGAGGCTTCCTTCTGCATATCGACAGGAAGAGATAAAGCCTGTGCCAAAGCGAGTGCAGTCTCAGAAGAACTGGCACTATCCCCGACGTGAACGGGGCGATCACCCCTGATAAGTGCGGGAGCCTATGTTTGGGGAAAAGCACCAGGAGAGGAGGTGATTGAGGTTGGCTGATTTCTGTGTCAGCTGGCACGTCAGAAGAGGACGGGTCTTCAGTCCTTAAGCGTTTGTCCCGCTGGGCGTCATCAGCTTCTAGAGAACTGTCCCGTTCACGAGTCAACGAGGATGACCCCCTCTAGTACGACGAGATCATGGGGGGGCAGCACCTGTGGATGCCACTCTATTGGCGGCACCACGTCCCCTTGTTGAGACAGTGAGAAGGGAGCTAAGGTTAAGAGGCTCGCGTGCCATCGTACCTGAATCAGGGGGAGATCGAGAGTAGCCTGAAGAAGACGACTGGCTGGTAGCACTAAGGGGAATGGGCTGCTCGGTCACCTGTTCAGGTATAACCTGTCTTCGTCTAGACCTCCTGAGAACCACCCGGGTTATGGGAACGCCTTCAGGAATGTTTACTTCACCAGGCTGTCCGGCAAGGGTGACTTCAGCCTGCAGTCCTGAGCTCTGCGTTTGAGGAGCTGCTGAGGTTGAGGCACCGCTGGTGCTCGGATTAGCAAGTCTCCTGTCTATAAACCCTTTATAAGGTGGGTCGTAGCCTAATAATACGTTGGCATCACGACCCCGACCAAATGTTAAGGTGCCTGGTTCACCTTTGTATTTCAAAATTCTGTTGATCTCCGTTGTTCGGACGTAGTTGGGTTCAGCTCTGGGACACTTGTTTACGTTATCCGCTGCACGATTGAAAGCATAATAAGGGTCAGAGACTACAACGAAATGTTAAACAAAAGTTACAAGAAAAAGTGGAAATCAGGAGCATACGTGGGTAGCCCCATATGTGGGGGCAGTGGAAGCCCACCACCTGGCCATCTTCGCCTACTGGTTTGAATGCTCCAGTAACGTAGAGAAAGTCGATCTCGTGATCGCGAGCAGAGTCTGGTAAATTTAGCACAAGACGCTTCTCTGCTTTCCTAACTTTGAAGTAGAAGGTATTATAATCGGGGTTTAGCACGATGCTATACCACCATTGGATGTCCCAGATCCCCAGTTGGGTCCCCAAAATTCTGTTTAAAGCTACAACCCCCATTACTAATCTAAAGAAATTAGTTGAAACTTGCATCGGTGTGAGTCGATACCAGTTTAAGACCTGACGAAGTAATGGATGGAGGGGAAATCTAACTCCCCCCTCAACAATGGCCACGATAGGAATGCACATCCTATCCCATGTGCCCCCGTCCCTGTCAGCGTCTAAAGGGGCAAGTTCGAGCCCTACATTTTCAGGGACGTCGTACTCTCTCCTAAAAGCCGCCATGGCTGACGGGGTTTCATAGAGTTTCCTAAATTTTCCGGGCTTAGGGCCGCTATCACCCTCGTTCGCCATTAGAGTGTGTAGAGGAAACTATGAGACGGTCGAAATCTACGAAGGATACGAGTAAATCCCTAAGAACTGATGAACCAGAGAGAAAGAGCTTACAACAAGAGGGAGCGAAGAGTCTTACGAGATGAACTACGATGGTGTCTGGTGTTAAGAAGGAATACGCAGACGGCGGCGATGGCGTTTTGAGTCGCTCAAACAGTAGGAGACGAGGAAGGGTTTTGAATTTGTGAAACCCAAAAGAAAGACCTTTCAGAGGTTTAAGGGAAATGAACGGAGATTAAACGTCTCTCCCCACACCGTTACGAGTTAGAGTAACGGAAAGCGAAAAACGTGCTAACGACGTTAGGAAGAAACGTCAGTTCAAATTTAATGCAAAGCATACGAGGTACGCCACGTGGAGTCATTGCCTCGAGATGGTAGAATGACGAAGCCGCCAAAACATCAAAGGGTTTTAAACGTGATGACTGCCCGGGACAAGACGAATATGGTCCAGAACCGTTGTTTTTAAAATGCTTCACCCATTGCCCCCGAACAGTGGCAAACGGATAAAGCTGGGGAGCAATTGTAGGGAGGTGTTCCCGAACAGGTACACTTAGCAACCGAGCACGTGACGTATCAGGGGCACGTGGTAGGCATGATAGGCTTATCGCCGGGTAGTTCGATGAACGACAGTTAGGGCCAGTGACACGTGAAGTCATTGGTCCAGGCAGTCTGTTCGGCTGATAAGGACAAGAGACATGTGAAGTCATCTGTCCGGATATAACGACATGGACCAGTTGCATGTGAGGTCATTGGTCCATATGGACTGTTCGGCAAAGAGGTAGCCGAACAGTGGAAGAAGTTGCCCTAAATCATGACGTGGCAAGAATGCTCCAGAATGGTAATATTCCGTAAAAAAATGAGATCCCGAGTATATAGGATCGAGGCAAGAGACCCAATGTGAGTGGGGTGTTCGAATGATTAGGGGAAAGAGTCCCAGAAGGACTGAGAGTCCCAAAAGGAATAAGCTATTATGCTGATAAGGGAACGAGAATCCATGATATTACTAGGTTTCCTATATGAGATAGGAATCCTAAGGCGACAGGGATGCTTGGGCAGCAAGCATCCGTGAATCTATAAATACGAGGTAAACCTGGAGGTAAAAGGTACGCAATATTTGGCTATCTCTTATTGCTTTCCTACTGATAATTAGGGTTATTTATTAAATACGTGATACTAACTTAGGCATCGGAGGGCCTTTACCACGAGAGGCAAAGGTGCACTCACCCCTTGTCTGTTTTGCAGATTAGGGTTCCGACGAAGAACTAGGGTTCCGGTGTAGAGGCACGTGAAATCGTTGCAGTTTGGTGTTGTTCAGAGCGCCAATTGTTTTCATCCCCCTACAGTATTATAGGTTTCGAAATCCACTTATGTTGTAATTAGGAATAGGACCTGCGGTAAATGGATTAGACGAAATGCCAAAACGAACAAGTTGTGTTAGGCTGGCCACCCAACGTGGAAGTGGACCGCTGAAATTATTACAGCCGAGTGATAAATACTCCAACTTTGTAAGCTTAGAAAAGAACTCGGGATTCGTACCGTTGAGATCATTTTACACAACGCTGAAATCGGTGAGTTGCTCCAGATTTGAGAGAGTAGATGGGACTTGACCATTCAAATCGTTTCCCAATAAATGTAGTTGAGTAATCCTCGTGAGGTTTCCAAGCAACTCAGGAAGAGGCCCAGAGAATTTGTTTTAAGAAAGATCCAGGTAATTTAAAAACCCAAGATAGCCAATTGAATCGGGTAGTTTTCCATTGAGTCCGGTCTGAGCAAGGTCAAGAGTCGCTAAAGAAGACAAATTCAGCAAGGAATCAGGTAGACCCAAAGAGATGTTTACTTGGGTAAGCTTTAGGTCTTCTAGTTGGGTCAAGTTCATGAGCAGGGTTTTGATCGAAATTGTGCGGTTCAAGTCTTAGTATACCAGCCTGGGACATATCATCCCAAGGAGAAGAGAGATCGACTTAAACGAGTTTGGATAGGTGGGCGATTTCCAATGGGATTGAGCCTAAGAGAAAGGAATAGGATAGGTTGAGATGGGATAAGCTCATCAATCGGCTAAAAGAGGGTGGAAACAGAGACAGAGCTAGAAATTTCACAACACAGGGGCGACCATATATGCGAGACAAAAAAAAAATGTGCGTAACAACGTGAATACATTAAAACTCAAAAATGTAAAAAATAGCAACATGACTACTCCATACTTAATTATGCTTTTCATAAATTATGCTCCCAAAAGAATTTAAATAAAAATATGCGACCAATTCTGCATAAAAATACTAAAATAAAACAATTAAACTAAAAAATACAAAATATTTTGGAAAATTGCAATTTCGTAATACAATGAATGTAAATAGGTAAGAGTTGCGTCACTATAGTTTGAGTACATTTTAACTAAGTTAGCTCCTCCTCAACTATCTATCGACAATCAATTGCAAATTCAAAAATGAATGTTATACTTTTTTATTTGTAATCATCAACATTGTGACACATCAATTATAGGACAAAGAGTGTACACGTAGCTTACATCTACTTTTGTGATTAATTATTTTATGTGTTTAAATTTTTAATCATGTTGTGTCGTGTCCGTGCTTTTTTCGTGCTCGCGTTGTGCATGTGTCGTGCCCGTGCTTTTTTCATGCTCGTGCTGTGCATGTGTCGTGGCGTGGCCCTCTTAAACGTGTCATGCCTACGCGGGATGCCTGTTGCGGCGACGACCTTTGCACCATACCTTCAAGATAGAAAATCAAACAACATTAAAAAAGATAGAGCGGCAAGCATATAAAAGAAATTGATTATACATTGGGAAGTTCTATTAGCATGCTTCCCCCCTTCCAAACATGGTAACACAAAAATTCAAAGTGATAAGCTAAGATTACTACTGACAACAAAATGATAATCAACAGTGCCACCATGGGAGTTGATAGATATTGCAAAAGTATTAACGACTTACCTCAGCTTATCTAGTAAAACGAGGCATCTTCAATTGCATTCCGCTCTTTCATATCATTAAAAATATCGATCATAAAATTGGCATCAAACCTTTTCGCATTATCCCTCTCCATGTAAGTGATTTAGAAACTTCCTAAAGTTCATCCCCCATCATGTTGCGGAATCTAGTATTTACTCATTTCATAGTTACAATTTAGATTTCACCAAGATTAATCAGAGTTCTCAAAATTTCTCGAAACTGTCTTCAAAATTTTGACGATGTGGGATTCTTGTGCCAAAAAAGAGGGAGAGAGGTCTGGTGTGCCATGGAGATTTTTTTGGCAGAGAGAAGAAAACGTATGAAACCTTCTTAACGATTAGGGTTTTTTGTGGGTAAAAACTGGGAGTTAAATATTTGAGTTCTCATTATGTTAACCCTCACTATGTTTTGTTTTATTTAACCCATAGCGTTTACAAAGTTAACGTTGGTATCTTTGCATTTCAAACGTTACTAACTACTTACAACCATTTGATTCTTTTCCCCCAAAATACTAGAGGGGGGCAAACCTCTATATTTTCATAGAAATTTTTTATTTTACATATAATAAGTAAAGTTTTTTTTTTTCTTTTTACAGAGGCGACCGCCCCTACTGGCTCCTCCCTAGCTCATCCCTGGGTGGAAATGGGGTGAAGTTGAAGTGATTGAAGGCGAGATTGAGTTTCTGGAGGTGTGAGAGTTGGAAAAGAGTGGTATTCGGATGGATGGTGCTGAGAGTTTGCTACAACTGAGGTCGAGCCCAATCACATGACCAGTGGACACATCACACGTGACCCCGTCCCACGAGCAATAATCGGTACGTGTAGTTTCGTTCCAAGACAGTGCCTTCGGGTACAAAGGAGAACTAAGTTCATCACATGAGGAAGAAGCAGAACTGTTTATGATAAACATTTGCTTAAATTGCAGCAGTGAAGATCTCTCATTGAGAGAACATGAATGATTCGACAAAGGAGATGAAGAGAGAGGGGATAATGAACAAGCAGATTGATACTGGAAGAAAAATAAGAGAAAATGGAAGAGCCATATCAACCTCTTCATTTGGTTTTTGGATTGAGAGTGGAAAAGTGGCGAGTATATTTGGAGTAGTACAACTAATACTTCTGAATAAGTGTTTCAACTTGAATTGGTTTTCACTTTTAAAAAAAAAAAATTAAAAAAATGCACCAAACAGACAAATTTGAAATTGGGTTTCAAAGTTGACTTACACTTTCCCACCACTCATTCGATCTCATCCAACATTAGTGACGTACTAGAGTTGAAAAAATATTGCAAAATTTTCAAAATATTTAATGAATATTAATTGCAAATTATTGGCAAAATCCACTTTGACCCCCTGTGGTTATCGCCATGTGCGGATACCCCCCTCATGGTTCAAAACCGACCACATAACCTACCTGTGGTTTTGAAAATGTGCGGATAGATCCCCTGCCGTTATGTTTTCTATCCATATTAACGGATACAGCATTAAAAAATCGATATACCCTCATCATGTCCCTTGATTATTATTTTTTAAATCTAATTACACCATCCTTTATACAAAAAATAAAATCCAAACCGTTGATATTGTAAATTTTGACGAATACTACATCTATGCCAAAATTCAAGTCAATCAAAAAATGAAAAGCCCATGGTCGAATCTATTTTGTTATGAAATTAAAATTTCAAATTTGAATTTACTAAAAAATAGATCACTGGATTATTGATGCCTGATCGAGATGATTTTTTACAGGAATACTCTATTCTTTATTTAATACATTATGAACGACTCAGATTACATTCTAGAGGCGTGCGAGATACACCTCCGTTAATATGAATGAAAAACATGATGGCAAGGGGTCTATCTGTACATTTTCAAAACCACAGGTAGGTTATGTGGTCGGTTTTGAACCATGAGGGGGGTATCCGCACATGGCGATAACCACAGGGGGTCAAAGTGGACTTTGCTCAAAATATTGGTAAACGACTTAAATCCAAAAGGGAACATCTATTCAAGTTAAATGGATAGATGCGATTATTGGATCAATGTAGGTACAAATGGTATGTCTATTCAGGTTAAATGAACAGATATAACCAGATCAGAAAGTGCGACTAGTGGGGCAAATATATTGACATTGTTATTATGAATAGAAGAGATTTGATCAAAGAGATGTATGCAATCGTTGGCTAATAGTCACAATTCATACCTAACGGAAGAAAATAATCAGATCGACCACTTCTGATTATTCCTAATTTATTTTTGGCAAGCTGTTAAAATGCAAAGATATTTGGGTCTCTATCTGTTAGCAGTAGCGGAGCCAGGATTTTTGATAAGTGGGGTCGGAAATTTGAATTATGTATAATTCACTTTTCTAGTTGCTAATTGAACGAAACAATTAGAATTAACAAGTTAATCAAAAAGTAGATATATATTACTAATAACAAAATGGCTTCGATTTATAATTGATCTCGACGACTTTTCATACTTCGGAAATAATGGATAATAACGTCATTTGTTATGGTTTCAAAAATATCGTTCTCTATGTACACAACCAATCTATCATTTATGAATTGGTCACACATACGATTTCGAAGCTTACTCTTTACGATCTTTATATATACCGGAAAATGCTCCGCCTCTAAACGAAAACCTTGATTTGTTTTGAGGAACAAACAAAATTAGCACTACGTACGTTTGAGAATTTTGTGGGTGGAGACTCTGTTTTGACTCCTTTTTCCCTAAACACAAAACCCTTTTATGAGTTGGGACAAAAATGAATTTAAAGTGGGGTCAAATTAGTAGAAATGGGATAAAAATTATACTTATCTATATGAAAATTTGGCAGCCAGTGAAGTCGTCTGCCCACCCTTTGTCTATATATCCCTCCACCCTTGTTCTTTAGTGCATGACGCCGTTAGACAATAGTCCTAGCTTACAACTAGGCTTCGCTGTATATTCGAAACTGCTTCGCGGTTAACCTGGTGCACATGCACCAAATGCTCACGAATTAGCGGGGCGGATATCATCTCTAGAATAGGGACAGCTAACGCAGCTTGAAGCACCCATTACTTCCTCCCGATGTTTTCCTTCGGATAACTTAAGCACGCAAGTAGTTATTTCTTATGGCGATGCAAAACTCATTGTATTGTGACGAGAATGAATCATAATAACGAAAATTGTAAAATTTAAATATACTAACTTCAATAAATATATTCATAGTTTTACAAGTAGGTTCTGTTTGTTTTGATGTAAAATATTTTTAGTAAAATATTTCACTCATTTTTCGTTGTTTGGGTTGGTAAAAAACAATGTAAATTATATTTTAAAGTAAAACGCTTTACCATATGACACCGGCTGAGACCCGCGAAGTTTAGGATAATCTTGGGATGCCCCTCACCGGGGGCAACAGAAGTCACTCAATGTTGGTAATCGTGGAAGACACTCACGCGACCAAGTCACATGCTTGATTATCAAAGGAATCACTCACTTCTAGCAAGAAAACACTTGCATACATTTTTCATAAACTCAAACGATCTCTTCCTTCTCATTTCATTAGATCAACTATCTATACGGAAATGAGACTCTTCAAGACTAATACTAAATACTCGACAATGTCCAACACAAACCTTTCAAATGCCTAGACCACTAATAAACTAGAGAAACAATTTCCTAGATAGTTAAGACACATAATAAATAATTTGACTAGAAACGAAAAGTCATTGGCTTGAAACTTGACTGACACTTTGACTACAAATTAAATAGACACTTTGAACTTATTAACAAAACCCTTCATCATCTGCACGGCACCCAAGTATACGCTCTTGCATCACCTTAATTATATGACTGAAAACATTTTCCTCTCAAATTACCTGTAAGTCATTTTTATCTCTTTAGACACCGGCCTCTCTCTCACTTTCTTCATCCCTACACTTAGGAAAATTAAACTCTAGAGAGGTTATTAACCTTGAATGATTCCGAGGAGGAGAGAAACATGACAATTAATCTGCAGCCTAGAGCTCCTTGTAATAGATTGTCGAAATTTGGCTTGAAAACTTAACAGACTAAGAAAATTTGTTTACCCTTGGCTTGTTCAACACTAGGGCCAATCTCAAACGAGATTTAATTGAGCCGATTATGAGTTGAGTTTGAAGGTTATATAACCGAATTTGCAATCATTTCTGTTAAGGTCATAATCCTCATAAAAAGTGCTTGTGTCTTCGGCAGGGGCAGACCATTGCGGTGCAACCCAGGTCCAAGCCCCTGCACACCTCCATTATTTAATTAGGTTTTGTTTGTAAAAATTATGATGAAGGGTCCACTAAAAATTGGGTTATTAGTACATGTAATTTAGTTCCCCCATCTAAGAATCCTACATCCGCCAACGGTCTTTTGGGATGGAATTAATTAAGGACAGAAAAATTGGTTCCATAAAGCCCCCTTTAAAAGTCGAATTTGTGGATGGAATTAAAAAACTGATCAAACTAAAGTTGATGTTCAAAAAAGAAAAAGGAGACTAAAATTGATGTCCAAGAAAGAAAAAGGAGAAATAAGTTGACGCGCGGTGGTTGTCCAAGTCGTTTATTAACTTTTGAATTATTAATAGCATATGGTCTCGTAGACACGGCTTATTTGTTAGTAATATGTAACGACCCAACCTGACTTACCATGGACTCCTTTTCGGTCCAAACACCTGGCCTAAAAATTTATACATAAGAAGGAATCATGTAGTTCTTAGGTGGGTGTAAATATAACACATGAGACTTTAGCCTCCAACCAATATTGTGGGACTAAACGCTCTCAAACCCCCAAATCCGAAGTTGTACAATCTTCCCCCCTTAGGGATGCAACGTCCTCGTTGCATAGTCCCAGCAACGTCCCTGGTGTCCATGGTGCCAGAGTGCATCCTATACCTACTGCCACTTGGACCAGGGCGGGGCTCTGATACCATTTTTAATGCCCCAAGCAGACCACTGGCCTAGTACTTTGATTTTGATTCACAAGTCACACCACATGACCCAAAAGCTTAAGCCCAAGGAGGTTCGTTATATATCCAAGATCACCCATATATGTAGGCTTCCGTTGTGGGACCAAGAACTCACTTCTCCTAAATTTTGGAGTATTACAATCTCCCCACCTTAGTGACCTCACGCTCCCTCGCAAGGGGTTGAGCACTAGGGTCAACACAGCCTCCCCTGGGTTTATACCCTAGAGACCAGAGTCATGACGGCCTTCCCCTGGTCTGTTCACTAATGCCATAACCCACATGGTTGCGTACATGGACCCCCTTTTGGCTCAAAACACTTTGCCTGAAAAGGTAAACCTAAGAATGTACCATGTAGCTCCTACGTGGGTATTAATATAACACATAAGGCTTTAGCTCCCAACCAATATGGGACTAAACGCTCTCAAACCCCCAAATCCGAAGTATTACACATAATATCACATGCACTTTTCTCACTACCACAATTAACGGTTTGTAATTAATTTCATTGACCATGAACACCACAAATTGAATCTCATAAAATAACGAAAGGTGGAAAAAATTTACAGTGAGAATGTGGATGGGAATATATATACATATATATATATAGAGAGAGAGAGAGAGAGAGAGAGAGAGAGAGAGAGAGAGAGAGTGAGTTCTTTTCAAGTCCGGACGCCTTAGGGTCCGGATCTCCCATTTCCTGATCTATTTTTAATGATCCGAGCCACTCAATGTAATCAGAATGTGATTTTAAGGGTACCCGCGTGAAATCAGCAAAAAATTTGATTGGGAAGGGCTTGATCCGAAAAGTTTTTTATTGAACGGTTCAGTAAAAACTTGTTCGGATCAAGCCCTTTCCGATCATTTTTTTTGGTGATTTCTTAGGGGGTACCCTTAAAATCACATTCCGAACACATTGAGCGGCTCGGATCATCGCAAATCGATCGGGAAAGGGAAGGTTCGGACGGTGTGGACCGTAAGAGGTATGGACCTGAAAATAATTGTATGCGTGTATATATATATATATATATATATATATATATATATATATATATATATTGTCAGAAGATTTTATACATGGACCACTTCTACTGAAATTAACCCTTCAATTAGCCTGAATTTTTGGGTCTCTTGACCTACTCTTTTGACTTTTATCTCTTAATTTTGTTAGATTTAGGTGAAATTTGTCTGGACGAAAAAAAGAGTGGAAAAGTAAAAAAAATGTAAGACAAAAGTTGAAAAAGGTTCACAAGAGGCAAAAAAGACCAAAAATATAGTCTTTGAATGTCGTTAGCATCATGGTATATTGACATATTGCTCAATATTTTTATACTTTTTTTATTCATCTTGTAAAGGTAATGATGTGATATATGAATTATGCTAAAAAGCTTTTAAAAAAGGTTTGGTTACATTTCTCGATGGTTTGGTTACGACTCTCAATGGTTTGATTATACGGGTGCATATAGAACGGGGGTGTGTACCGTAGCATGACCCGTTTAAGTTTAAGTCACAAAATGTGTTTTATGAGCATGTTTTAATTGAATGAACATGGGGCCTCTTCGTGGTTGGTTGCGCGTCTCCATTTCCCTTGGGTTGTTTGTGTTTTTGGATCTCAGGGATCTTTACTTTAGCTTGCTTGTGGGCTTTTGATTGTGGTTGTCCTCTTTAGGTTTGCTCTTGCACGCAGTTGGGCTAGTTTGGTTTTGATGTTTTTAATCTTTGTTTTCTTTTTCAAAGATTAATCAAAATTCTTTTTTGTCAATCCAAAAAATAAAAAAACAGTTTTCTCATCTCTCTCTATTTTCTATTGGTTGCATTCTCACAAATCTGAGTCATCTGATGTTTCTTTTGATCCTTTTTCCCCTTCTCTCAATGGTTTTAGATTTTAAATGTTGTGCCTAAGGGCAATCGTCTTGAACGCAAACATCGAACACAAAAAGCAAAAGGCTGATCAAGCTACTAATTTCAAAACTATTTTGTTGATGTCCAAATTTGCAGCGCATAAAAACTTGTGCATGCTATATGTAGGGGTGCAAGGATCTAATGCACTAAATTTTGACATAACAAAAAAAAAAACAATACTGGTATATATTAGAACTGGGGGAGTGTGCTGCACGGCTACTTGCTGTGCAGCGTGCAGTGCGGCCTCCGGCGCCACCTTGCCAGCATTGGTCTGACGATCGGAGACGTCGACCACTACGTAAAGCTCATCCAGTACTACAAGTGTACCAAAAATCAATCAGATCAAATATCGTTAAGTGCCTCATCGGAACACATATAATTCCAAAAGAATGGATTCAGTGGTTTTGATCCAGTGTTTCGTATCCATTAAGATTAATTTTTTTCCAAGTTATATGTATTCCGATGAAGTACTTAACGATATTTGATCAGGTTGATTTTTGGTACACTTGTTGTACTCGACAAGCTCTATGCAGTGGACGTCTCCGATCGTCAGATCAATGCCGGAAAGGCGGCGCCGGCAGCTACGCAGCACACTCCCCCGATTCTATATATTATCATTTCCCTAATTTTAGCAGTATGTGCACTTAGTGACAAGCCCCGGTATTTTTAGTAGCTCATTTTACTTTTCGAGTTCCCAAACTGGTGAGTCGTGCGAACTGAAGAGTTCAAGGCAAAATTGTTGATAGAAAAAAAAAAGATTAATAACTAAGAGCAAAAATATTTTTGGGAATGGTAATTCGTTTGTAGATATCCCAAACAGAACCGCAACTCAATGGAGTGAACAACACCTACACAATCACCAAAAGATTACATTGCCTAAAAGATTTGGGTATTAAAGACAAATTTTGGAGTGGATTTATCAAAAAGTGAAGTGTCAAAATCATTTTGGAAAATATTACGCACGTTGAGCTCAGTTCCTCTCCAATTTTAGAAAAATTTGAGCCGGTTCAGTTTTAGTAATTTCGGTTCCACTTTGGGCTGATTTTAATAAATTCTTACCTTTTTGAGCTTGTCGAGAAATCTGATTATGTGAAAAAATAGGTTAATGGAATAGTAAAAAGAATATAATCTCAGAATAAATGAGTTCGAGTAAGTATGCGACTTCCTATAAAGTTGAGTTCTTCAGGTAATCAGGAAAGAAACCTCCGATTAATGGGAAACAAGGAAAATAAACAGAACGATGTACGCTTTGGGTTTCGAATCAGTTAAGGAAAACAAACAGAATTAAAGGGTTCAAGCGAAGAGACTCTGTTATTCAAGCTATCGATCCCATCACATGCTATGGCATGGTTCTTGCTTAATTTTCAGGGGAAATTTTTTAGAAGCCGAATTAAATCCCTAGTAATTTCTAGGGGAAGGGTGATCCGGAAGATCCGGCCGGTGTAAGTTGGAACCCGCGTAATATGGACTCTTTTGCGAATGTCTCGCATCGATGTCGTTATTCTTTAGACATTCTCCATGTTCAATATTTAAAATCCAATGTGTCCTATCTTTCTCGTATCATTCTTGATTTGGACATTACCGGGACATCAAGAAAAAGGCCTCAGAAGCTCTCAAAATAAGTAGCGAGAGTTAAGTGATATAGTCTGACTCTAATTATAACTTAAGAAAGTCTTATTTTTTGTGTGACGAATGATGGTTTATTGCTATAGAGACATATAGATATCCTCCCAAACCGGGCGTCGCCATACTGATATCCTCTTTCCTCAATTCCACTTCATAGCTAGACTAAGATCGTGGACATTCTCATGGCTAAGAACATCTCCAAACGATAGCGGTTATCATCAAAATAGAGTCGCCACATAGTTTATAAAAATAAGGAAAAATATGTAGAGATTTTCAAACACCATATTTCACGAGTGAAAGAAAGAAGTGGGGGCTGTGAGATAGATCTTGCAGCCGACAAATGTATTTTCCTAAAATGTTGTATTTCTATCTAAAAGGTTATTTGGCTCTTAATTGGGTCCTTTAAGTAGTTAAAAGTACTCACCAAAGTCTATGGGTTTACAAGAAGTCAATCATCAATCACTGTATCCATTCATCATCGGGATAGATCCCCATCCCTAAGGTGGAACTTGAAATAATCGTTTGGCTTAGGGTGTCTCCAAATTGATTTTCTCAAAATCTTGCAAATAAATTAACTCGGACACCTTGTGTTAGTAGAAAACTAATTGGTTCTTGATATTACTTTTGACTCATACCTCGACTTATCTTCCAATGTGAATGTTCAGATGGATAGGCTTGACTTAGAAATCTCAATCACTATTCACTAGCCAAGTTAGTGGGTGATACCTCAGTGTATGGATGAAGACTTGGCCTTTTTAAGGCACAAAATGTGTTTGATGACCATGCTTTTAATTGATTGGACGACCCATCATGTAAGCAACCAAATGATGATCCATTAGATTAGACCTCGCGTTTGCATTACTGTACCAAGAATAAGATGTCCACCAACTCTCGGTTGGTGATTTTTTTTTGTTGTAGCTCTCTTTAGCAGTGTTGAATTTTTGTGCTCCATGCCTTCCTGTCAATGTATCCCGGTCGAATTTTTCTATAAAAGTTTGCTTTGCCGATAAAAAAAAAAAAAAAGAATAAGATGTCCACCAACCAAAGGTCCATTGGTTGCATTCTCAAAGTTTGAGTCGTATGATTTTATTTTTGATCCTTGTTTTTCCTACTCTCAAAGTTTTTCCAACTTTGGTTGAAATTTTTATATTTTTTCGATTTTTCAAATCGAGACGTTAAAATTTGACCCAAATCTTGTAAAAATAAATAGCGCACAACGTACGAAAGAAAAGGCCACATGCAGCAAAAAGTCCTTGAAAAGTTTGGTCAATGCAGCCGTTAATCACAAACCCCGAATTTTTTTGTAGTTTGTGTACATTTGGAGTTCTTAAACTCGTTATGAACTGTAAGAGTTCAAAGAAAAATTGTTGATCGAGAAAAGATAATCAACAAATGGGCGAACAATACCCACACATTCACCATGTACAACAAAACAACTACTCCCTCCTTCCCCAAATAATAGTCCAATATTTCATTTTGAGTTATCCCTTAATAAGTGTTAATTTTAAAAAGTTAATCGGTAAAAATATTGTACAATTATTGTTTTCTCCTCTTGAAAATTCACTGAGTAAGGAGTTAATGGGTAGAAGAGGAGGTTAATTTTGAAATGTGAAGATAAAAATGTTGTGAAATGTGTAATAATGATGTCTCATTAATAAGTGAAAATACCAAGGTAGACACTGATAACAAGGACGGAGGAAATACCTACAATTACGAGTACCACTTAAAACATCTGTGAATAAAAGCAACTGAAAAAGAATTCAATGCACAAAATTCTCTTGATTTGAAGCTGCATATATTCTTTGCCAAAAGATCATTGACCGATACACATCAGTGTACCCGTAAGTTATTTGATGACTATGAAACATGTGTCCTCTAGGGCAAGACATTATTGCAGTACTCGTTGTAACCATCCCACTTATTGTTTCATCCTGTAAAATTTCAGAAGAAAGAAAAACATCAAAACAGCATTAGAGAATCACTTTCAACTCTGTCTCTCCATTTTTTATTTGGTCAGAACTGTATCTATATGGATATATTATATTGTCTACGTTCTATGTAGAACCATACTGACGTATATGTTATATTAAAGGTTCAAAATGACGTTTGGAATACAATTTAATGTTAAACGTATATGTTAGATACTTGAAATATATACTGAAAAGTGTGTGTGGCTAACACCCTGCTAATCCTCGTTAATATATATACAATAGGGAATGACTTCGGTGTCCCCGGTCATTTTGGGGACACCGTAACTTTTGACATAACAAAATCATTATAAGCATAACTAAATTCATTACAAGCATAACCAAAACCATTATAAGCATAACCAAAACCATAACAAGGCATAACTTGGTTGGTTATGCCTTGGTTGATTTTTGGTTATGCCTTGATTGATTTTTGGTTATACCTTGGTTATGCCATGTTAAGGTTCTATTATACTTGTAATGATTTTTGTTATGCTTATAAAGGTTTTGTTATGCCAAAAATTACGGTGTCCCCAAAATGACCGGGGACACCATAGCATCATCCCAGTATTGGCAATTGGTTGAAGCTTGCACTGACATGGGTTCGAAATGCAGCAAGAACAAAAAACTGGGATTTCTTTCCATATGAAAATGTCTATTGTGACGAAAAAATTCGTCACCGATTCCTTATATTGGCGACATCATTTTTTTTCACTGATGGATCGCCTTTGGTGATGAAATTTTTCGTCGCTAAAAGTAATAATTGGTGACAAAAAAATTCATTGTCGAAAAGCATTAATAGGCGAGGGAAAAAATTTCGTCACCAATTCTTCTTTTTTTGCGACGAAATATTTCGTCATGCACTATTAGTGACAAAAAATAGATTTCGTCACTATGTGGAAATTCTTGACAACCTTTAGTCTACAAATAATTTTTCCTCACTTATATTATTTGCGACGAAAAAATATATTGCTTAATAATATTAATAAAATAATTATATTTTGCTCTTTATAATGAAGTGCTCAAGCATTACCCCCTCATTGACTTAGACTTCCAAGTCAAGTCAATATGTGGAAAATTCTTGGCCACGAAAAAGATATTTTCGTCACTTCCATCAGGGATCAGCTCCCCTCCATACTACATTCCTCCGTATTCCTCCAAACTCTCAAATTTTGACCATATCTTGAACCTAGAACTATGATCTGAATTATTCATCTAGTAGAACACACAAAAATATATGAGTTTACAAAATATGAGTGTGATTTGATGTTTATAGACGCACAAACACATAGAAATTAGGTTGTCATGCAAAATGAACGGTAAATATATTCTACTAAAGTTTAACCTTACATTTTACAAGATTAACGGTTCGGATCAAAATTTTGGTCTTGAAGCAATTACCTGTGGTATGCCACATGTGTTTTGATTAATTGGTAATATACTGCATACCCATAACAATTATATTGATAAACTAGGAAACAAAATGACATGTAGTTTGCTATTATTAGTATGGAACATTGCTCCAAAACCACTCAATATATAATCCCTCCACATTTAGGGTCTTTCCCAACAGTAAATCCAAAGTATGGTGGTTGTCCATGTCATCATGTTTGGTTCTTTTCCGGAGGGATACGTCTAATTGATTGTTCAGGTCTATTACTAGCAAATTTATGACTAATAAATAATGTACTTTCGCCAAAAAAGATTTCCAATTTTATCTACAAATTAAAAACTTGGTATTATCTACTAACGTGTGGAAAAAAGTTCCAATTTAGTTTCTTACCAAATTTAATGCATCACATAGCAATGCATTTTGTGGAGCGGACAAATATAAATTGTACCCCCCATCCAATATTGCTTGTTTGATAACTCTTCTTTTTATTGACAATCAGGTTTTCCAGTCAACTTTTGCCCACCAGGTGTTCAGAGAACATATTTTTTTAAGGAAACAAACAATTAAATACAACAAAATTATTCTCATAATAAGCATTATTGTAGAAAATGTTACACTTTTTCATTGAGGAAAGTGGATTGTGAAACTATATATTCTAAGAAAATTAAGGCCACAAATTAGTCTGACAAGAAAGAGGTATATTTTTTTACCCTCATGCATGGAAGAGAGAAATGCATACAGTGTCATTTGGGGTGAACTTAGTCTTACAATTGAACTTCTATATCATGCATTTATATTCTAAGATAAGAAAATAGAGACCACAAATTAGTCTGACAAGAAAGAGATATTTTTTTCCCTAATGAAAAGAGAGAAATGCATACCATGTTATTTGGGGTGGACTTAGTCTTACAATTGAACTTCTATATCATGCATTTATATTCTAAGATAAGAAAATGGAGACCACAAATCAGTTTGACAAGAAAGAGATATTTTTGTCCTTCATGGAAAGAGAGAAATGCGTACCGTGTTGTTTGGGGTGGATTGTGGACCCTGTATGAATCCTTCACATGTATACGTTTTTTGACGTTTCTGTTTTGTGAATTTTTTTCCCTGTACCATTTGGCTTTGCTGGAGATTGGATTCAAGCAGGCAGCTGTGAATGACTAGAATCGACCTGACAGTCAAGCAATGAATTATTGAATAAGGTTTTTGTGAGTTGACTTGGGTCTTTTCTGAGCAGTGGTACAAATGGCCCTATTCTGCATCTGAAAAAGTGAGTCAAGTCATTTATTTTGTTTGGTTGTAGCGCAAGTGTGTAAAATCACACTGATTAGACATCGATATGGGCATGAACGAACCATGTTTGTCTTGAGAATTTTTAAAGACTATTATGCATTTGAGACAAAACTTTGATCAAGATAATCAATCATGTGTCGTTCGTGTCCCTACTGTATCTTGGATCAAAGTAATTTTTGGCACGGCTATTAGGAATTCAAGATGAGCCTCATGCATGCATCGTACAACAGTCCCCCGGTTAGAATTTAAGTAGCTTGATTTTTTTTTCAACTCTGCTATTGACACAGATAAAACAAGCATAGATCGTACACTGATCTCGATGTGGGGCCCACAATGGGTCCTACACAAACTATCAAATCCATCCATTAAATTTAAAATATGTCTTCAGGAGACCTTTTGAAAAATCAGATCAATCCGGTGTCTATAAATACTTGATTTAATCGTCAAATTTTTCATTTAGGTTCGGAACTGAATGAAAAATTAGATGATTAAATCAAGTACTTTTAGATATTGGATTGAGCTAATTTTTTTTACGGGGGCTCTTGAAAAAATGTTTTAAATTTAATGTAGATCGGATCATTTTTGTGGAACCTGTAATGGGCCCTACATTGAGATCAGTGCATGTTTACGGACTTTTCGAATTTTTTTGGACCCAAAAGTTGAACTACAATTGGGCCAGAGGACGGCTCAAAAAAAGAAAAAAAACTCACTAGAGTTGTCCCTAACCAGAGGATAAAAGACCTGAAACCTTTAGATATATTGGCCCAACTGAATTGTCCTTAGGACCATGAAAAGAGATGACGTGTACCTGAAAGGTCACACAACACTCCCTTGATGGCTACTGCCACAGATCTCCAACATAGTTTCGCTCCATATATTTCAAGTCCATTTTACTTCGATACCCAGTCCTCATGGCCAGCTTTGAAATTTTGAGAATATCTTCCGGGCAAAATTCCAAGCATACTCATTGAAAGAGATGTCTGTGATTCAATGTTTAGGGAAGCAAACTTTAGTCATCCGAGCACATATAGGGAGATGGAAAAGGTTGTAATGCATAATAAGTGCCTGTAGTTCTGGATGAGATTCCAGCCAAAAAATTGGGTAGTAATGCTATTAATGATCAAACTCATCCTTTATAGACATAGTATTGTAAATTGAACTGGTAATGAAGTAGTTTTTGGTTTAGGTTGAGTTGTAACGAGATACTGGACTGTCTCGGAGACTTGTAAAGTTGTGTATTGCAATAAACAAGGCTTATCGATAAATGTACTATTCTCATTCATGATAAATTCCATGAAATATTTCTTTAAGAATATTATGTTTGTCAAGTGGTGCTAGAATAGTTACCGGTTGAGGAGATGGTGGTTTCCAGCACTACTGGCATAAAAAAACTCGCCTAAATGAGGATCACGACTAGTGAATTTTTCTTTAGTTTGAAGGGTCCATCAAGTGGTACTAGATTTAATGAACCTTACGTTTCAAGGACTTAGCCATGAGCCATTAGCTTATATGAATCTTTCAATTCTAAATTTCTCATGCTTTTTTTTTTAGAAAAGAGTGAAATCAGCCACTCTGTTAGATTTTTTTAAGGGATACATGGTTTGGTTTTTAATTTTTTTTTTTTTTTGAAACCACAAGCAAAAGTATATTTGCATTAAGACATGAATTTACATGCTAATTGGGACAAGGATATGGGGTTCTTTCTTCTTTTTTTCCCAGATGATATACATTGGTGGGGGTTAACGGGGTGTTATTATGTTAGTCAACGGGGATTTAGAGGCTATATATACATAGCCCTGAAATCCCAAAACTGCTCCCCGTGTGACTCGAACCTTGGTCACCATTGGGAATTAAGAGACGAGAACAAATTAACCACCTATACTAGCGTGGTGTTCTAGGATATTGGGTTTAGGGATCTGATATTTGGTTCTTGGTATTATTTTTACTCATACCCTGGCTTATATCTTCCAATGTGAAAGATTATATTGATTGACTGACCTGGACATCTCAATCACTAGCCAAGTTAGTGGATGACATATACCTCAGTGTACAAATGAAAACTTAGCCTTTTAAGGGGTGTTTTCGATAATGAATAAGTTGTTGAGAAATGTTAATTAAGTTATTTCCGGTAGTTAAACATTTTTCTCATTTTTGTCTGTTTTCTATGGTTGCATTCTCACAAATTTGAGTCGTGATCTGGCTTTGCTTTCGATCTTTTTCCCCTACTCTCAATGTTTTGAGCTTTGAAATTTTTTACTTTTCGGCAATTGTCTTCAACACAAACATCAAATGAAAAAAAAAAGCGGAATAAGGTTAATTAGTGATATCTAAGATTAAGGTCACACCCTCCCTCCGCTTATAGGATACACTTACAGCCCCTTTGGATGAAGTGATTTCAAGAGTAAAGAAAATAAAGAGTTTTTGTTTTTAGCCAAATCACTTATTTGGATTGACTATTTTGGTGAGAAAATGATAGAAAAGTACAAAAATGAAATGTTTTAAGTGGCTTCTCTCCTTTTTCACCCAATCTCACCAAAAATGGTGAGATTTTGTGAGAAAGGGCTCCCCTTTCTTATCTCATCATTTCTCACCATCCAAAGGGGCTGTTATGTTGTGAAAAATCTGAAGAACTAGTACTGCATGTGTTGGTATGTACACAAATTATGGAGCGTGTTTGAATTTATTTTCCTCTTCTCGACCAAGCCTTTTCCAATGTTGAACTTGATATTTTGAGCGGATGACTAAACACATCAAAGCTCATACAATGAATGGTTTGAATCATGAAATAAATGATTGTAGGTTGCGGACTCCACGAGGTAAAGAGAGATTGTGTGTGTGTGAGTGAAATTTTGTTCAATCTTACATAAATGTAATCGTTTCGGGACCTAATCTGATGATGAGAGCTGTTCATTTTCTCTGCATCAACATGGCTAGATGTTGGTAAGCACTTGACCTACCAATTAACTTTTTGTTTCGTTTAAAAATTTTAAATCTCTTTAGCTAATAATTGGAGTTTTAAATCAAGCACTTAATCTCGGTGGAATGAGGTATTTTGGCATAAAGTTGTTCTTGATCTTTGATTCGCTCTGCAGCTGCATCATTCAATTTTAGTTTGCGCATCTCTTTTGGAAATTAGGAAAGAAATCTCTGTTTTTGAAATTGGAATGTATAAATATGCTTTATTCGAATATTCTGCTAGTAGAGATTTGAATGTATAAGTTGTATGTCACAATTTTCAAGAATTTGAACAGCAGTTATAACCTGTTTGATAAAAAACCAATACCTCACTAGTCACAACCTGTTTGATAAAAAGCCACAGTGGAAAAAAATAATTCATTGAACCCTTTAGAATCATCCATAGAAGAAGCAGATGCAGTCACTCCTCGTTTACTCTCCTCTTTCAGTTCTCAGTATCCGGTTGTTCGTAATTGCCATTAGTAGCGAAAAACGAGTTTAGAAACCGCTTGGGTTGGTGTGTTAGTCAATGCGCGTGGACTTAAGGTATGCTTCCTGCTAAAATCATAGATTTGAAATCTTCTAAGTGCTATCAACTCTTATGGGACCAGTCCATACCGGACTTTGTCCAACTCATTACAACCAAGGTGTGATGGAGAGTTATCGAAAAACAAAAACGTAAAGAAGTTTCAACAATGTTCAAGTCGACTGGAGGACGACCACAAAGAATTGTGTAACATAAAATACTACAGAGTTGACAATACTGAGGTAGGCTTTGGTACTTTCATTTAACCAGCTTCATTCCGTTCAAAAAAAAAAAAAAACAATTTTTTTTGGAGTATGTTCGATTTCAAGTTTTTTACTTATTAGTTAGGCATTACAGAGTTGTACTATTCCATGTCTAGGTAAAGAGGGGATATAGGACAATGGTATAAGCGATCTAACTCATAGTACGTAGTTTGTTACTTGAACTGGTAATAAAAAGTAGTTTTAGTTTCGGGTTGAGTAAACGAGTTCTGATAGATAGCAAACAAGGCTTACCACAAAATGTACTATTCCGATTAATGGTTAAATTCCACAAAATGTTTTTGTTCAAGTTAAACATGGGTTTAGCTTCAGGCATACTGGAGTATTATGTTTGTCAAGTGGTGCTAGAACAGTAATCGATTGATTGAGAAGATGGTGGTGGTTTCTAGCAGTAAAAGGAAAAAAATTCCGCCTAAATAATGAAGAGCACGACTAGTGCATTTTCTTTTCCTAACCTTTGAAGAGTTCATCAAGTTATCCTAAAGTTATTTTTCGGTATCTTACTGAATTTCTTAAGCAATTTTTTCCTGGTAAGAGTGAAATCAGCCGCTCTGTTACATTTTTCATGGTGTAATACTGAATATAAGGACTACTTGGTTTGGTCTTTATTTTTCTTTTTGAAACCACAGGCAAACCTGTTCACATTAAGACAACAATTCAAATGCTATTTGGGACAAGAGTATGGGGCTCAAGGACCTAATACTTTGCATCGTAATATCTGTCAAAAACATTAGCGGACAAAGAATTAAGGGCAAATTTTCGTAGTCGTCCCTGTAATTTTATGGTTGTCTCACTTTCGTCCCTCTAGTTTCAATTGTCTCAATTTCGTCCCTGTAATTTGTTTTACGTTCCAAATTGGTAAAATCGTTAACACTGTTAACGAAACTAACGGAAAAATATGATTAAAAAAAATAAGTGTTCCAATTTTCAATCTGGTTGAACCGGTGCGAAGATCTTATTTTTTTGATCATTTTATCCTAGATGGTAGTAATGAATTTTAGGCTCTAAGGCCCTTCAACGAGCACCCGAATACTTCTTATTTAGTTTCAGGGTTCTCTTAAGGTACTCATTGAAAGGCCTTAGAGCCAAAAATCCATTATGACCATTTAAGATAAAATGATTAAAAAAATAAGATATTTGCACTGGTTCAAACGGATTAAAAATTGGAACAATTATTTTTTTTAATCATATTTTTCCGTTAGTTGCGTTAACGGTGTTAACGATTTTACCAATTTGGAACATAAAATAAACTACAGAGACAAAATTGAGACAATTAAAACTAGAGGGATGAAAGTGAGACAACCGTAAAACTACAAGGACGACTAGGAAAATTTGCCCAAGAATTAAATGCACAAATCTCTCTTCATCTGTAGCTGCATTCTTTGCGAAAAGATCAGTGACCGAGAAGTTATTTGAAGACTATATAAAACATGTATTCTACAGGGCAAGATATTATTGTAGTACTCGTTCTAGCAAACCACCCCAGTTATTATTTACTCCTGCGAAATTCCAGAAAAAGAAAAACATTAAACACCGTTAGAGAATCACTTTCAACTCTCTCTGTCCATTGTTGATTAACTTGATTTGGTCTGGAAAGTTCGGACACATATCTCAATGCTACAAAAACATATGCTAAACAAATCCAAACCCTTAATTAACGCAAAGAACTTACAACTTATTAACCGTTGAGTCATCTAATAATCTAGGAAGAAAATGAAAAAGGACAGCCTCAACTTACTAGGAAAGAGAATGTGGGTACATGGCCCAAATCTCTAAGGGGTCGTTTGGATGCCGGAGAAGGAAGGGGATAAGTTATAACCCCTCCATTAGACCTGGGCCCATCTCTAAGACCTAGTTTGGGAAGCCAAAACTCAGGGGTCTTCGTTTATCCCCTTTCTTGCGGAAGACCAGGGAAGAGGGTAATGAGGGGTATTATTTTCGGATAGGGTTTGAGGTGTCCATAAATTATCTCCCCCAATCCCCCTCCTTCTTGGACGATTTTACCCTCCTAATCCCCTCCCACAACCCCCAACCCTCCTGGGTTTTTGTCTGCTGCAACAAACAGCGAAACAGGAAGAAGAAGAAGAAGAACAAGAGGAACACCATGCAAATTGGAGATTGAACCTGTGACTTTCAGCCGGGATCGGAGAAAGGGAGTGTTGTAGTTCTTCTTAGTCTTCTTCTCTACCTCTTCGTCTTCTTCTCCTGTTCTCTCTCTCTCTCTCTCTCTCTCTCTCTCTCTCTCTCTCTCTCTCTCTCTCT
>BPLS01029203.1:0-58076 GCA_019656275.1 Rhododendron kiyosumense | reverse complement strand
GTGTGTTTACATCCTGAAAAATGCCACCCAATGAAAAAATTCCACGTGGCCCCGAACAGTACGGCAGTTGTATGGAGCCTGTCCCAGTCGAGTACCAATTACAGAGGATTGCGGAAATTAAGGGAGACACTGTTTTTATGGCAAACGGTGTCGTTTTAAAGTGAACCGGTGTCGTTTGAGTAGTAATTAAATGCTGGTTTGGGAGATTATTGGATCTAATCGTTGATTTAGACTTTACGATCATCGAACGGTGTCCTCATTGCCCTGTTTTATAACTGAAATTAGATTCAATTACAGGGGATCATTTTGGAAGCAGACGTGTTGCATTAATTCACGTTGCTTGAAAATAGGAACCACGATCCAGGAAGTGGCCATGAACACCATGATCGAAGCAAGCAGGGGAAGAAGGAAATTCTGGAAATATCAAGGTAACCGCTCGAAAGCCCCCTCAACCGTTTATTGTGGCCAATGTGGGTATCAATCGAAGACGTGGAGATCGAAGGCAGACCCCGTGTCTATAAATAAAGAAGTAAAGTGAAGAGAGAAGCCCCCACAAAAATTCATATCATCTGACAACTCATACAAAATGATTGCTCAGAGATCTATCTTAGATTAGTTTAGTTTAAAGTATGATCTTTTTGTAAGTTGAAGGCTTATTTGCATGTAAGATTGCTTTCGATTAAATTCAAGTTCTCTTATTTTCTTGTAAGTTCTTTTCTTACCAGAGAATAGTCGTTTGTAAGTCCACTTTTGATTAAATTCAGTGTGCTTATCTTACTGTATTGTTCTTAGAAGAGTCTTAAGAGTGTTTGTATACAAATTTACCTTTGATTAAATTCAGGTTTGTTTGTGTTCAATCATCTTTTCTGATTCGAAGCGCGTCAATCTTTTATTTGGTTGATACCTTAAGGAAAAATCCTCTTAGTTGAGGTAATCGAACGGATAACACAATTGCCTGATTGAAATTAGTTGTTTCAAATCAATTTGAAAAGAGTAATTTCATCTTTGAAGTTATTTCTTTTCTGGCACGCCCGCACACAATCATTTGCCATTTGATTGAGCTAATTCAGCCCAAACAATTTTTGGCACGCCCGGTGGGACACAAAGGTGTCAAAATGCCAAGGCTTCGAAAGCAAATAGGAACACCCATGGGTGATCTAGCGCCAGAAGAACAAGCTGTGCCAGAACAGGCACCAGAGGTAGGAACGCCAACGAATCCTGGTTTTCCTCAATTGGCTTTAGAAATCGAAGAGGAGCCTCATTATGAAGAGCCCTCCTATGAAGTACCTCCTGAGGAAGTACCTCCAAGCTTCCAAAAAGACAAGCCAGTGGCAAAGACCACGATAGAGAGGAAGTATTTAAAGAAATGATGGTAGCTTTTCGAGAGATGGCTCAAACCCAGAGAGCCATGATCAAAAGCATGAGAAATAGGTTACCCGACTTAGAGGCAGCAAGGAATAGCCCAGGGGATGATGGGCTAAATAATCATGCCAACTCAAGCACTCACCAAAGTCCCTTCGAAGGAAGGCTTGGAGAGGGGGTTGGAAGAAGTAGGATGAAATCTAGAACAGGTAAGGAAAAGATGTATCCAGATGAAATACCACAGTCTTGGTATGAGCCTGTGAGACCTACGAAACCTGTCCTAGAGACTCCAAGGCAACCTCATGGTGTTACCATAGGGGTTCGATGGAACCCTAGAGAAAGACAAAGAATGAATCCTCTCTTCGAACCCACATTTGGGGGATTGGAAGACGAGTCAGAACCAGAATTGGTTCATAAGCCTGAGAGAAGGGGTGAAAACCCACAACACCCTCGCCAAAAGGTCCCAACTACCAAGAATCCTTTCATTAAGTCTGTTCGAACTAATGAAGCATTTGATGAAATGCAACCTACACCGTATGGGAGGATTCCGAGAGAGAAACAAGGGGATTTAGACACGACAAGGGGAGTTTATGAAGATGGTTTCATAGGACCAGAGCCTCCTGTAGAAAATCAGGAGCAAAACTTCCTCATAGGCAATCCAGTACTAAGGGACCAAGTCATGGGTCTCATACAAGAGGTTTGTGGACCTCGAACTCGGGGGGTACAACCTCAAATTTATAGAAAACCATACCCAGAGTGGGTAGACACGACTTTCCAAATCCCTTGAGAGTTTAAAATCCCAGATTTTACCTTGTTCTATGGAGATGGGAGACAGTCCTCTATAGAGCACATAGCAAGGTTTTCTGCCCAGTGCAAGAATTTGGCTCAAAATGGCTTCATGAAGTTGAAGCTATTCCCAAATTCTTTATCCGGGCCAGCTTTTGCATGGTATACTAACTTGCCACCAGAATCAATAACTGATTGGTTTCAAATGGAAGAGGCGTTCCATGCACAATTCTTCAACGCTGAGCCTGAAGTCTCTATGGCAGACTTAGCAAGGCTGAAGCAGAAACCAGACGAGAAAGTAGTAGATTTCATATCTAGGTTCAAAAGAGCAAAGACCAAATGCAAACTTCGACTGCCAGAGGCAGAGTTCGTAAGATTAGCACAAGATGGTTTAGAAAGAGAGCTTCGAAAGAGGTTTGATTCTACAGAGTTTAGAGACTTTGCAGATCTAACCTATAAAGTGGCTAGATATGAATCACTGCTAGAAGAGGATATGGACAGACATAATTCCTCTTACCCTACGTATTATAGGGATCCCAATTACAAGATAGATGCTGCAGAAATTATAGAGCATGACCCTTGTGTTTGCGAGCCTTTGATTCAAAAGAATGTATCTCTAGGGCAGAAATTCAAACAAAAGGAGATTACTAAAGTATACTCTTTTGATATATCAAAAGCTGATGAGATTTTTGATTTCTTGTTAAGAAAGAAAATTATCAAGCTGCCTTCGAATGTGAAACTGCCCACGACAGAAGAAAAGAATGGGAAGACTTATTGCAAATGGCATGACTCTTGGTCCCATTCAACTAAGTCTTGTAATGTTTTTCGTGACAGGATTCAAGAACAAATTAAGAAGGGAAGGATCAAATTTCCAGAAAAGACTATGGGAATTGATACAACGCCTTTTCCAAAGGTAGAGGAAGTCAACACCAATGTGCCCTCCTCACTGGCTCGAACTGTCAAAAAGTATTGGCAGGATAAGGAGGCACCAGTGAACATGAATACTGTTCAATATGGAAGAGGCAGGCCATACACTTGCTATCCTCGAGGCATGGGAATGAGGCCAACTCCCTATAAACGAACCAGTGATGGATTGGTTTCACAGAAGTTCTCAGGTAATAATCATTTGCCCATGTTGGAAGCTTCGTTTTTGGAGTGCTTGTGTATGGGTTGCAGGGCCAACTATCTGGTTTTTAAGGACTTGGATAGGAAAGGCGTGAGTTTTTTCCCTAAGGAGATGGGAATGAAGAGATTGGCCCCAATGCAAGCAAGGCTAAGTGACACTAAGCCTTGGTTGGCTCCAAAGAGGAATGTGCCCACTAGCCCTGTCCCAGCCATCCATAGAAGGGAGTTGCCACCTTCGAAGAAGGCCAACATTGGTCAGACAGATGAGGCACCAGGAGAAGCCACACAAGAGGAATTCACTTTGGTGAAAGGGGTTCCTGATTGGTTTCTCAGGCAAGTCAAGCCAGATCTGTTCCAAGGATACAAAAGTTCCAACAGGAATGAGAACAGAACTTTCAAGCCACCAGCCTCGAACTCAGGAAACTGGGTGTTAATTAGGGATCCCAAGTCCCAAATACCACAAATGGTTCCATTGCTTTCAAGAACTCAGAAGAGGAAGCTCCAGAGGAAATACACGCTTTTCCAATCAGGAGAATCCTCAACGGGGGAAGAATCAGGCAGGAGAGCAAGGCCTAATCCACGGTTTGACAGGGTTAAGAGGGACCCAGAAGAGTTTCGAGCTCAGTATCATGAGAGGGAGACTCTGAAGAAAGTAGCCTCGGCCATGCTCGAAGAAGATCTTGATCCACCTTCTCCCAATTCATTGGCTAGTTACCAGTCTGGGTTACTCGAAGCCATGTTGGTAGAACAAGAGGGGATCGAAGGAAGTTCTTCACCTATGGAACTATCAGCGCAAGAGGTTGAGAGCAAGGAGGTTAAGGAAACTGAGGCGCTTGAACCAGCCAAAGAGAGGGCAACAATCCAATTTGGCAAGCAGCCAGAGGTGCAGGTGAATATGGTGTATCCATGCTCTATGGATTTCTTCAAGAATAGCCAGGCAATGAAAGGCCAAGGTGATGCTTGGTCGAACTTGGACAAGCCAATCGACTTCGAAGAAACGCTGAGTGATGAAGAATTGAACATCATATGCAACAACTGCGACTTGGAAGAGGTGGCTCAGATTGAGATGGATGAGAACCTGGTATGTGAAATTGAGCAGAGTCAAGAGAGTTTGGAGGTAAGCTCAAAAGAAAGTGCTTGTTTTGTCCCGGAGTCCATGTCTGACGTCGAATACCCCTTGGTAATAGATTTAAATTATGTGGAAATTTCATATCCATTTAAATTACCTACTAATGTAATGAGACAACATCTGCGTCCATTATACATTACTGCATATTTCGATGGAGTCCCACTTAACAGAATCCTAGTGGACAATGGAGCTGCAGTGAATATTTTGCCTTTCCAAACCTTGAAAAAGCTAGGGAAAGGAAAAGCAAAATTGATTCCAACTAGCACATCCATTGCAGGATTTACTGGGGAAAGTCAACATGCCAGGGGAATCATCTCCATTAGATTGGCAGTAGGAGGCATAGAGACGGATACTGCTTTCTTTGTGGTTGACACATATGCTAAATATAATGCTTTATTAGGAAGAGATTGGATTCATGTTAATGGATGTATCCCTTCCTCCATGCATCAGGAATTAATGATTGTAAAGTATGACAAAGGCAAAGAAGTGGGTGTTGAAGGAGTCAAAGCTGATCCACATCCATTTAGTGCCACAGCAAATTTTGCTGAAGCTGAAATGTACAAATCAGATGTAGTTCCTTTGAGTGAATTACTGCAAGCAGCCACTTACCCAACCAACGAGATGGAACTGGGAGAATTGGCAGAGCTGAAATCAAAGCTGAAACAAACTGTTGATTATGAATCAGACACCCCAAAAGATGATGCTGCTTGGATGTAAGTCCAAGGAAGAGGCAGAAGAAGAGGCCAACTCTTTGGCTTTGGTGAGGTATGTTGCTTTGGGAATCGAGCAGAAGATTCAAGAAGACAATGTATGGGAAGATGTTATGCACGATGGTAAGCCTCAAGAGGAGGAAATCAAGAGTGTTTCTCCAGGGCAGGTTGAAGCTCAAGACCTTCTGGAGGAAATAAAATTGGGGGATGAACAGAACCCCAATCCAGTGTTCATCAATAAACAGCTTGAGCCAGAGGTGAAAGCTAAGTTGATAGCACTATTAAAAGCAAACAAGGATTGCTTTGCATGGAGTTATAAGGAACTGCCTGGATTGGACAGGGAATTGGTGGAGCATAGGTTGCCTATCAAGCCACAATTCAAACCTGTAAAGCAGCCAACCAGGAAGATGAGTCCAGAAACTATTGCAGGAGTTAAAAAGGAGATGCAGAGGCTTCTAGATGCAGGTTTTATTAGAACAGCCAGGTATGTCGAATGGCTATCCAATGTGGTTCCAGTCCCTAAAAAGAATGGGACTATCAGGATCTGTGTTGATTTTCGAAACCTAAATACTGCAACTCCTAAAGATGAATATCCAATGCCTAATGTGGATACACTTGTGGATGGTTCAGCTGGACACAAGATATTGTCCATATTGGATGGGCATTCGGGGTATAATCAAATTTGTATTGCAAAGGAAGATGTGCATAAAACAGCATTTGCTTGCCTGGTAATATTGGCATTTTTGAATGGGTCAAAATGCCATTTGGACTAAAAAATGCTGGAGCCACATACCAGAGGGCTATGAATGCCATTTTTCATAATTTGGTTGGAGGTTTTCTTGAATGTTACATAGATGATATCATTGTGAAGTCAAATTCTGATGAGGATCATTTGAAACATTTAGAGAAAGCATTTCAACAAATGAAGCATTATCAGTTAAAGTTAAATCCGGAAAAGTGTTCTTTTGGAGTATCAGCTGGGAAATTTCTAGGGTATTTAGTTCACAACAGAGGAATACAAGTTGACAAGAACAAAGCAAAGGCTATTATTGAAGCCAAACCACCTTCTACAAAGAAGGAGTTGCAAAGGAAGGGGAAGAATTCAAGTGGTCCAGAGAGCATGATGAGGCCTTCGAAGCCATCAAGGGCTATCTAGCCAACCCTCCTGTTTTGGCACCTCCCATCAAAGGAAAGCCAGTGAAGTTGTACTTGGCTGCAACCCACGACTCAATAGGAGTACTGTTGGCTCAAGACAATGAGGATGGCAAGGAAAGAGCAGTTTATTATCTTAGTAGGTTCCTAAACTCCTGTGAATGCAAGTATGCTGCAGTAGAGAAATTGTGCTTAGCTTTGTTTTATGCTTCCAAGAAACTCAGGCATTATATGTTGCCTAGAGTAACTTATGTTATTTCTCAAACTGATGTAATTAAGCACATGCTTTCTAAGCCAGTGCTTAGTGGGAAGATTGGGAAATGGATAGTATCTTTGATTGAGTTTTGTCTTGAATATGTACCGCAAAAATCAGTAAAAGGCCAGGCATTGGCCAACTTTCTAGCTGATCATCCAAATGAGCTTGAGACACCAAAAGCGTTGGAAGCCACTGTGGTTGAGATCAAGCCATGGAAATTATGGTTCGATGGGTCAAGAACAGCTCAAATGGCTGGAGTAGGCATAGTTATTGAATCTCCCCAAGGGTTGAAAACCAAATATGGTTTTCGACTGAATGAGGGACAATGCTCAAATAATCAGGCAGAATATGAAGCGTTGATCATAGGATTAGAGATTTTACTTAACCTGAAAGTGAGTGTTGCTGAAGTTTTTGGAGATTCTCAGTTAGTGATAAATCAGCTAAATGGACAGTTTAAATGCACTAGTACAGCGTTGATAATTTATTATCAACAGGCCAAGAGGTTGATAGATCAGCTCTATATGCTCACTTTAACTTATGTTCCCAGATTCTTTAATGAAGAAGCGGATGAAATAGCTCAAAGGGCATCTGGTTTCAGAGTTCTAGCAGAAAATGAAAAGGAGTTTTGTCAACTAACTTTGAGAAAATCTCTGCCCATGCTGCAAAACAGAATAACTGGTTTCGAAGTTTTGGAAATTAATGTCCCTACTAGTCAAAATGTTGATTGGAGGCAAGCATTGATTGAATATTTAACCAAACCAGACAGTGTTGCAGACAAGGCAACCAGATTGAAAGCAATAAACTACATAATGTACAACAATGAGCTATTCAAGAGAGGGATGGACGGCCTTCTGTTGAAATGCTTAAACAAGGTAAGTGCCTTTAAGGTAATGGCTGAAGTGCATGAAGGAATTTGTGGAGCACATCAAGCTGGCATAAAAATGAGATGGTTGATAAGGAGGTATGGTTATTATTGGCCCACCATCCTCAAAGATTGTATAGATTATGCAAAAGGGTGTCAAGCCTGTCAAAAAACAGGTCCACTCAAGCGTTTGCCAGTCACAGATTTGCAATATGTGATAAAACCATGGCCTTTCAGGGGTTGGGCCATGGACATGATTGGGATGATTTATCCTCCTTCATTGGAGAAGCATAAATTTGTCTTAGTGGCTACTGATTATTTTACAAAGTGGGTGGAAGCACAAGTTTATCAGGAGGTAAACCAAGCCCATGTTATTGATTTCATAAAGGGAATCATATACAGGTTTGGAAGCCCTCAAACGATAACAGTGGATAATGGTTCCATATTCGAAGGGAAACTGGTAAAGAATTTTGCTAGTAACCATGGAATTTCATTAATATATACCAGCACTTATTATGCTCAGTCAAATGGTCAAGCAGAATCAACCAATAAGATTATTAAGAGGGGGATTCAAAGAATGGTGGATCAGAACCCAGAGGTTTGGCATGAGTTGTTACTTGACACTTTGTGGGCATATAGAAATACAAAGAGGACTAGCACGGGTACTACTCCATTTGCCTTAACTTATGGACATGATGCAGTGTTGCCTATGGAGATTACTGTAAGATCTCAAAGAGTAGCATGTCAAAATAATTTAGATACAGGATCTTATCATCAGGCCATGCACATGGAGTTGGAAGATATTGATGAGGCCAGAATAAAGGCTTTAAACCAAATCATGTTGCAAAAAGCAAGAGTAGCAAGGAGTTATAATAAGAGAGTCTCCCTTCGAAGCTTCGATGAAGGAGATCTTGTGTGGAAGGTCATTCTTCCTATCAGGGATAGGAGAGTAAAAAAGGATGAATTAGGAAAATGGGCGCCAACATGGGAAGGGCCTTTTCAAATCCATAGAGTGTTGAGAGGAGGAGCCTATCATTTGAGAAATCTGGATGGCTATGTTCATCGAAGGAAAATTAATGGAAGGCATCTCAAGGCTTATATTCCATCTATATGGGAATCCTTTCATAGAAGGTAGCCTTCGAAGGATGGATTTTGAGGTTTACAATGGGATTTGGTTAGGTTAAGCTAAAACCAAAGCGAATTCTGTATAGCATTGGTTGTATTGCAATATGATTTCAATTGGTTTTGACATTTAGGAGTTCTTCTCTTTGAAGTTCTTATATGATCACGTTTCAGTCAAGGTGTCATATTAGCATTCGAAGTCATGAAAGAGTCAAGCATTGTCAACAAAATCTCCCATTATATTTATGAAACAACAAACAAAAGAAAACCCAAATGGGTTTGAAACAGATCCAAGTGGATCTGAACAAAAATGAACACAAACAGATCCAAGTGGATCTGAACAAAAAAAACTGGCTTCAAAAGCAAAAATGAAGATCATAGTTGATCCTCATAGTCCCAAAGGAGAATCTTTAAGAAGATCCTCCCTCCGGGGGACTTTTTGCTTCGTGAGCCGAGAGGACGGATGAGAGATCATCCCAGGTCCTAGCCAAGCAGAGACGTGAAGCTGTCTCCACGCACACCAGCTGGCTTCGAAGCTGTTCGACCTCGCTTCGAAGGGCCTGGAGCTCTGTTTGGATCTCTCTCTTGAGCTCTGTAATCATGTCGACTAGCTTCGCCATTTCGGTAAGCGTGGATTGATCAGTATCCATGATTGGATATGAAGAGTAAGAGAGAGTAAAAAGAGGGAATTTATACTTAAACGAGTACAAAGAATCCACTTCAGTGGTTATGGGCATTGATGAGTGGAAATATGTAAGGCTCAGAAGACGAAGGGTCTGAGGGCGTTTGGACGGCGTGCTTGCTTATCATTAATGGGTTGCAACTCACAAGGAAACGGCTGGATAGCCTCGGGAAGTAAATGAGTTGGATTAATTAATTTAGACCGTATCCGGTTGGTTTTCGAAGAGCCAGCGTGTTTCAGCATTGTCAACTTTGTTTATTATTTATTCAAAGGTTTCGAAGCAGAAACCCAGTCAGGATAAATAATACAAAGTGCTTGTGAAGGAATTTTTTTTGCTTCTGTGATTTTCTTTATGCTTGTTACGTCCATGTTAGTATTTAGCATCAGAAGCAGAATGAGGCAGTAGCAGGGCTAAACTACCAGTTCATTGGTCAAAGCCAATATTGAAAGCATAAATACGAATAAGCATTTTCATTTCATCAACTCGGAAGGTTACAAGTGGATTACATTGAGAAACCTATCTAAGGATCCATTACATTTGCACTAAGGATTACATTGAGAAACCTATCTAGGGTCTACTAGTATCTCGAAGCTGGGTCCCTAGGGATCAAAGCTGAGTCTCTAGGGATAATCCAACTGAAATACAAAGACTTGGACCAAGCTTAATTGAGACTTGATCCAATCTCCCTACCAATTATTGGTTGGGATGCACCACTGTAGGAAGCTCATAGCTCCATGGGTAGGTAGATGAGCTTCGAAGACCATTATTGGTTCGATTCTTTGGTCTTCGAAGCAACCGCTGGATACAGCCACATCGTGAGCACTGATGTGGCTATACCCAGAGGCCTTAGGGTTCAAGGGAAATCTCGTGAGAAATGATGTGGCTATGGTTGGAAGCTTTTCTTCAGAAACAGGGGAGGAGGTTTCATGGTGGATTTCTTTGGAGCCCTAACCAGGGAGCTGGTTTGGAAGTTGCTGAAAGAAGAGAAGGCGGAGGAAGAAGATGCTTGGTAAGTTTTCTTTTTCCAAGACCTTTATTTATACTAGTGAGCTTGGGAATATTCATTTATGGCACTTTAAGATACGGTAGGTGAAGCGTTGGCACAGTAGTCTTTCTGAGTGATGAAAAGTGGAAAACAGGGTTTGAATTAATTGTGGATGTATTTGCCCAAAAGAATCGAATATTCAATGAAAGAATAAAGTACAAACTGCGTAAAGTTATAGAAAATGACTAGTTACATTACAAATAGTAGTTAGTAGTCCTCGAAGGGAACTAAAGTTAGCGTCCAAAAGTGACGTATGAGCTGCTCTTCTCCTCTGTTCCTCTCGAAGGGAAGGAATAAGTCGTGGGAGCATTGACTCATCCCTTAGTGCTTCACTCTCAAGTTCTGGGAAGCCCTTTGAAACTTTAGCTCTCTCTTCCCTAACTTTCTCCAGTTCTTCTTGTAACCGCTGCATCTTTTTGTCGAGCTCTGAAAGCTTATCCTTTCGAGCTTGATATAGAGATAAGCGGGAAGCGGTCTCGAGTGCTTTGGCTTCTAACTTGTTGACCTTCTTGAGGGTTGGGCCAATGCTCTCGGACAAGAAATGGTTATGGGCAATCAATTCACTGAACTGCTTGATATGTTCTTGGAGAGTGGAATTGATTGACATGGGAAGGCCTTGGGAGAGAAGTAAAGCTTGATGGCACACCTCGAAGTGATAGGTTAAACTATGTTCAATCAAAGTGGGAAGTCCTAGCTGATTTAGGGTCCTTAGAAGACTCTTTAATGTCAGGACTTCTTCCTTCGAAAGAACATGTTTAAGACTAAAAAAAGGTAAGAGAAGAGGTGTGGAGGGGTTCAAGAGTTGCTGAAGGCTTTCCAAAGGGTTCGAAGAGATGAGAGGAGTGGGAGTGGAAATTTTATGGCAAAATTCTTCCAATTGACTCTTAAAGAAAGAGATGTCAAAAATGACTAGGGGCAAGTCAATTGGAGAAGAGGAAGATGTGGGATGGTCTTCAAGAGGAAGAGCCATGCTTGTTGCCTGCATAAGGTTTATTAAGTTAAAGTTAAGTTGAATGTAAAACAGGAAATGAAAGGTATTACTGATTGTCAAGAGTACCTGATCTGAGGAGGAGGTTGAACTGGAGCCTTGGTCCTCAGCATTTCTAGGAGTATGGCTCTTCGAAGCCAAAGTAGGGTTTATCCTTAGAGATCCCTCCCCTGAAACCGATAAGGGAGTGAGGGGGAAGTCTCTCTGAAGGATAGGAGGTGGTCCCAAAGCCTTCGAAGGAGCCAAACTGGTCAGTACTTGTGCAAAGGTTGGCTCAGTAAGGAATGACAGCAAAGTGTGCATGTCAATATCCTTTGCAGCAGAGTCTTTCTGTACAGAAAGAGTTTGAACGGGGGATGCCTGCAAAGGACAAAGAAAAGTTAGAGTGAATCCTTTCACAATTCGAAAGGCGAATGTTCAGAGGATACCTTGTGAGGGACATCTTCTGGCGTTTGGATTGAGGGCTCTATCACTTCTTGTTGAGGGCAAGGAACGAGAGCTAGGTCCAATGCCTCAACATGGGATGTAACTTGAGCCTGCAAAGAAGTTAACAGTGAATGACGAGCACAGGAGGCACATGAGAATTTATGCAGTGTAAACTGACTTACCTCTTTTGGGGAGGAAGGTCTTTTTGGAGAAGCAGGCCTCTTGGGAGGAGTTGTCTTCCTCACATGGGGGAGGGTCTCCTTCGCTTGTCTTATTTCACTTGGTTCGAACTCGAGAGTCAGAATTACAGCAAAGTCCTCTTATTCCTAAGGAAATATTGAATCATAAATGAGAAAGGAATTTACCCCTAGAGGCCAGTATCTCTGTATCACTCTCTGTTTCTTCATCACTGGAAGAAACCTGAGGGCCACGTTTCCTAGTGGTCCTTGTCCTCTTCGAAGCTGAAAGGAAGGGGATAAAAAGGTGACTCGGATAAATAGTATGGCAATTTAAAGACTAGTTAGAGGGAAGGAAACCAACCTGGAGGTACAGCTGAGGGCTCAAGATAGTGCTTGGTGGGAATTACTTCTGTGGGCTGAGAAGTAACCTTTCTCTTCTTCGAAGCACTTCCTGAAGAAGAGGTAGCACCTGCAGAATGGAGTGTAATTAGGTTTGGTTTCAGTAGAAGAGAGGAGGTTCAGAAACAATTACCTCTTTTCTGTGTTACCCTCGTAGATTGCCTTCTTGGTGGAGGAGGGGGAACGACCATTGCAATGGGGGATGCTTCAACTGGAGTCAACTTTTGTTCAACTTCACCTCCAGCAATGTCTTCGATCCCTCCAGCCAGGCCAAATGCGTTGTCAGAGGAAAAGGAGGACGAGTCATTTTTTCCTCCATGACCAAACTCAGACTTTTCAAACCCAATGTGGGCTAGGAACTGTTTGTAGGATTTAACTCCTGAGAGGAAAGAGCAGTTGGAGTGCCACCAGTTGTCAAATGCAGGGGTGGTGCGCACTTCAGGTTCCCTGAAGTCCTGAGTAATGGTTCTCCTCAGTGCATTTCTAGCTTGGGCAAACCCCGTCAGGAAATGGTCAGCCAAGATAGGTGATCGTTCAGACATACAAATGTTGGCAAAGCCACAGTAAGGGGTAGGTATGCCCTGAACAAAGTCCAGTTGTCTAGCAAATTGTGCAGGGCAGTATACCTCTGCATGTGCTATGGACTTGAGGGTGTTCGACGAGGAAATGAAGATCTCTCTGCTCGTCAGAATGTTGCTCCATGCTTGGAGAGCTCGAGAAGATTTTCCTTGTCTATCCGTCAGGATGTCGAACAGCCATGCTGGCCCAACAAGAGTAGGATAGGGATTGGGCCATTCCCTGTCTGAGGCAAGACCAGCAAAGAGGCAGAGGTAGTACACCAAAGTCTGTGTTGTACTATCCTCTGGGTGAATATAGCTGTCGCCATGAACATTGGGCGCCTCAACGAGGCCAGCAAGAGATGTGGGTGTTTTGAAGGGACCCAACTCAGGGAAGTAGGCATGAAGCCATAGTTGAATAAACCATTGGGGTCCTCCCTGTGAGTGGTTCAAACCCTTCTGATAGAAGTCGAACCCGGCTTTATAGACGTGGCCAAGGAAGAAGGAGGCGAAGTCGAACTCTTCACCTCTAGCAAGTGCCAGTGCTACTGGAACGAATTCATTCATCACTCTTTTTCCAGAGTGGCAGAAGATGTACTTGCAGAGGGTGTAGAGGATGTAGGCAAAAAACTCTGTCTCGGTCACTTCCCCCACCAATTTCTTTTCCCTGGTGCAGAAATGGGAAAAAGCCCCGTTTGTAGCGGTCAAACGAGTGAAGCCCTCGGGAGGATGATACTCCTGGGTAGGGTCAAATTGAGGGCCATATGGAATGAGCCCCAGCATTTGGGTAACATCCAGAACTGTGGGTGCCATCATGCCACAGTTAAAGCGAAAGAAGTTGAAGGATGGGTCCCAAAAGGCCAAAGCGGCCTGAATCAGAGAAGGATTTTGTGGGACCCCCCTTCGAAGGAGGGTAATGATTCTTCTTAAACCAACCTTCTCTAGATCGTCCGACTTCGCGGCCAACATGCGGGTGGTCCATATCTTCCAGTCCTTGTCCAATGTGGGCCAACAGGGGAAGGATTTCTTTGGGAAGTTTTGCCAATCGAGGCTCGAACAAGCCCGGATTTCGGCATCCCCCAATCGAGGATAGTAAAGAGAAAGGTTAGCAGGGATTTCCCCTATGAGTTGAGGACCCAAAATGTAAGTACCTTCCTCGTTAGGGTTTGGAATGAAGACCCTGGCGTCGAGGTAGGGCTCTCCGGTCGGTCCTGGTGTTTGTCCTGACACGAACCGCCTTAATGCCAGAGAGGGAGTAGGATACTCTCGGACTACTGGATTGCTGGAAGATGCCATCGATTCAGTTTGGTTTTGGCGTTGTTGGAGAGGAAATGAAGAGAGGGTTTTGTTCTTGGGAGATTTCGAGTTTGAAAAGCTTGAATGCGTAGAATGCAAGGGGTGGTTTTGAATTAATTCCGCTTTTATACTCCTTCAGGTGGGCCAGGCCTATAGTGGGCCCGTACCCTGGGGTCCGCTGGGATTGGTTTTTGCTCTTTAAAAGAGTTGTTGTTGTTGGAATTGCTATTTTAACAATCAACCCAAGTCCAGCGCATTGGAAAAGGGGAATTTCATTAAAACAAAAAACTGCTACTGGATTACAAAATTAAAATTTGCATATTTACACAAAAAAGAGCAAAACAAGGGAAATCCTAGTTTCTACGAAAAGAAATACAAATTAGGCCTTCGAAGGGCCTGGATGCTAAGGAGTTGCTTTTTTATTCTCGAAGTAATGAGGAAAGGACCAAGTTACAAGGCTGTGGAACTTGTTCCATGCAAATTGGAGGAATTTCAATTCCATTTTCCTCATTTCTTCTTTGGAGTCTGACTCCAATTTCTTCTCCAGCAGAGGCCTAAAGCGGAGCACCAGTGCTTTGGCCTTCCTTCGAAGCTTAGCCTCTTTTGTGGGACGCTTCACTTGTCGTTTTTTGAAGCGCCTTCGAAGCTTTTTGTCTGCATGGCCAGGCACCACTTCGAAGGATTCAGCGGTGAAGTTCTCAATCTGGTCATGCAACTTCTCAATCCTTTCTTTGGCAATGGCATAATCTTGAAGGATTTGATCGAAGCAATACGCAGCAGTATTGGCTTCGAGCCATGACCTGATCACTGGTAAGAAATCCAGGAAACAGTGGATTTGATAAGAAACCGCGGAGGGGATGGAGCATAGTACCAGTGTTTCACAAGCCCATTTGAAATTGGTAAGTGGGACTTGTTCTTCCAGGATGTGGATATCCAGGAATGAGAAAGCCGCAAGGAGCTGCAGAGCTTTGCTCTTGTCGGTAGGATAGATGGAATAACCGTATTGCCATTGAAAATGAGGGGTGTTGATGGCAAGGTTATTCACCTCATTGAACCAGTCGGGCTCTTCAGGAAGAGGAACCAGCTTATTGGTCTCTTCGAAGTCAGCTGGGAAGTATGGGGTTTGCACCTCTGCGAGCCAAAGGGTTTTTTGGGCTTGGGCCATGCGTTTAAAGTCGCAATAAGGGGCAGGCCCAAGGTAGTTTTCCTCCTGTTTTAGGAAAGGAGAAAACTTGAGAGAGGAATAGATGGATTCGAGCATGCCCATGTGAACGGTGTCGTTACCACTCAAAGGCAAGAATTGACTCGCAAAAAGGTTTCGAAAGTGATGGAATCTGTTAGGTGTGGGGTCAGGTTGGTCGAACTTGACCAAGATTGTACCAGTATTGATGTTGATGGAGTTTTCCCCCCATGAGCCCCAGTTGGACCCATCACACGAATTCGAAGGGGTTAAAGAAGAATCCCAACCCGTGGGAGATGGGTTGGAAGTATGGAATGTTCGATCAGAAATAATCTTGCCTGCCAACATTCGAGGGGAATTTGGAGGAGACATTTGGGGGGAGTAAGATTGATGATCAAGGTTATCTAGAATGAGATTGATTTCTGGAAGAGAGTCCATAAACGTAAGACTTCTTATCAGAGAAGACTTAAATTCGAAGAGGTTTATGAGGGGTAATGTGATTCGTTAAACCCTATCATTAACTGCCATTTATAGGAAAATTATTGTAGCTATCTTTGGGAAGCTCAATGGACGTGCATGGGAATGAAATCCCGTCATGCTTCGTGCATCCGGATTTGAAGGGACATGAGCAGAGAACGTGTGCCATTAACATTTATTTAGCATAAATAAAATGTTAATGCGGGGGGTGTGTTTACATCCTGAAAAATGCCACCCAATGAAAAAATTCCACGTGGCCCCGAACAGTACGGCAGTTGTATGGAGCCTGTCCCAGTCGAGTACCAATTACAGAGGATTGCGGAAATTAAGGGAGACACTGTTTTTATGGCAAACGGTGTCGTTTTAAAGTGAACCGGTGTCGTTTGAGTAGTAATTAAATGCTGGTTTGGGAGATTATTGGATCTAATCGTTGATTTAGACTTTACGATCATCGAACGGTGTCCTCATTGCCCTGTTTTATAACTGAAATTAGATTCAATTACAGGGGATCATTTTGGAAGCAGACGTGTTGCATTAATTCACGTTGCTTGAAAATAGGAACCACGATCCAGGAAGTGGCCATGAACACCATGATCGAAGCAAGCAGGGGAAGAAGGAAATTCTGGAAATATCAAGGTAACCGCTCGAAAGCCCCCTCAACCGTTTATTGTGGCCAATGTGGGTATCAATCGAAGACGTGGAGATCGAAGGCAGACCCCGTGTCTATAAATAAAGAAGTAAAGTGAAGAGAGAAGCCCCCACAAAAATTCATATCATCTGACAACTCATACAAAATGATTGCTCAGAGATCTATCTTAGATTAGTTTAGTTTAAAGTATGATCTTTTTGTAAGTTGAAGGCTTATTTGCATGTAAGATTGCTTTCGATTAAATTCAAGTTCTCTTATTTTCTTGTAAGTTCTTTTCTTACCAGAGAATAGTCGTTTGTAAGTCCACTTTTGATTAAATTCAGTGTGCTTATCTTACTGTATTGTTCTTAGAAGAGTCTTAAGAGTGTTTGTATACAAATTTACCTTTGATTAAATTCAGGTTTGTTTGTGTTCAATCATCTTTTCTGATTCGAAGCGCGTCAATCTTTTATTTGGTTGATACCTTAAGGAAAAATCCTCTTAGTTGAGGTAATCGAACGGATAACACAATTGCCTGATTGAAATTAGTTGTTTCAAATCAATTTGAAAAGAGTAATTTCATCTTTGAAGTTATTTCTTTTCTGGCACGCCCGCACACAATCATTTGCCATTTGATTGAGCTAATTCAGCCCAAACAGCGTGGTACGACATCGAAGCGTGGTTTTGTGACTTTTACGGGCTATGTAAAAGCACGACGAATAGCTTGCTTGGTTGAGAGATTTGGCTGACGAGGGTAATTCTGACTTTGGGATTGGAGAGATTGGGCTAGGGTTTTGTTGAATTGGGGGACCATGCTGCACAGCGCGTGCTGTGTGCCAAATCGACGTCGTTTTGGCGTTGTGTTGTGCCAAGTGTTTCAGCTAATAAGGACCCGTTTGGATGCCTAGATTTCTGCCGTTAATGCTAAACAGAGTCCACTCGTCTTCTCCCACCATTTTCTCTCTCTTCCCTCTCTGTTCCCTCTCATTCCATCCTTCTGTTTCAACCTTGAACTCGACCGACCCAAGGTTGAACCTAAGAAGAACTGCCCCGTAATATATGCAATCGCCATCGTTGCCGTCAAGGAAGATTTCATTTGTGCGATTTCAGTAGAATGCAATATACCGAATTCCATTTCATACGTTAGCCTTTCTTTTTGCAATACACGAACAGATTCCATTTTTTTGGGCTTAATCAAATGGATATCATTGATTCTTGGTTCATGAATCATGAGCATCAATTAACTTGGTTCTTAAACCGAATGTTACTGAATGTAGTAGGCTTCTCTCTCTCTCTCTCTCTCTCTCTCTCTCTCTCTCTCTCTCACTAAATGGGTTTACATAACTCTTTCTCACGCCAAACGTGAATCCTTCAGTTTCTCACGTTTCATTAATTCTAGGCACAACATAAAAAAATGAGAAATAAACATCAAAATAGCTGCCAAGAAGATAGGCAAAGGGAAGGAGAACTGCAGAGATGGGTTTATACCCTCTCCTGATGAATGAAAACCTGAAACAAAACAAAGGGGATGAGAGAGAGGGAGAGAGAGGGGGCCATCAAACTAAAGAAAAAGGGACGGCATTAGGTCCCGTTAAATCTCAAATGCACGACACAGCGCACGCTGCACAGCACACTATGCAGCACGGTCCCCCAATCTGGTTTTGTTTGCTGGAGAGTAGGGATTTTTACAGAAATGCGAGGTACGTTAGGTGTGAAAAATCGTCTCTAATTCAGAGGTATAGGGCCTCTATTTATAAGGGAGAAGCGATAAAGTTTGGAGATTATCACTTGGATTTAATAATGAAATCCTAAATTGGGAGTTTAATCGGGTTACAACTCTATCAAATAGAGTTATAAAATCTGTAGTGTATAACCGGTGCAAGAAAGCAGAGTTCGAAAAGGATTCAAACTCTTGCCTCCGTTAACGGGGTTTCTGAAATATTCTGCAGAAAAATCAAGATTAGCGATGGCCAGAAAGAGTGACCATAGACAGAAATGGAAGGACGGCTGTAGTTCTGGACACACCTTTTGATTTGGGCTAATTGCTGTTCAGTGGCCCATGGGGCAAATAAGTCCCCACCAATGAACTAGTTTTCCTAGAATTCTAGAAATATGAAACGGACAAAAATATTTCGGAATACATGGAAAGGGCATGTAAGAAGACTAATATACCCACACTTCTTCTTCTCTCTCATTTCGAAGTCAACGAAGCTGCTGCTTCTTCTTCTCTGTCGCTCAAGAAGAAAGAAGAAATGTTCAGAACCGATAGAAAACAAAAACCCTTGTGCTAAAAATTCGCCCCACTGACACACGATTCTTCTCTCTCCAGACACAGCTTTCTCTAAAAAATCAAGTGTTCCAAATTATAATCCATTTGAATGGGTGAGAAGATTTTATTTTATTTATCATTTAATTCTAAAGGGTCATAATTAAATTTTGACTATAGGGCACTCATTGATTAGCCCTAAGAAAATCGTAGAATCAAATATCTTTTAGGACTAACCAACGAGAGCCTTAAAGTCAAAATTTAACTATGACCCTTTAGAATTAAATGATCAAAAAAATAAAATTTTCTCACCCATTTAAACAGATTGAAATTTGGAACACTTAATTTTTTACTATATTTTTTAATACATAAACTACAGGTTAAAAAATTAAGTGTTCCAAATTTCAATCTGTTTAAATGGGTGAGAAGATTTTATTTTTCTGATCATTTAATTCTAAAGGGTCATAATTAAATTTTGACTTTAAGGCTCTCGTTGGTTAGTCCTAAAAGATATTTGATTCTACGATTTTCTTAGGGCTAATCAATGAGTGTCCTATAGTCAAAATTTAATTATGACCCTTTAGAATTAAATGATAAATAAAATAAAATATTCTCACCCATTCAAACGGATCGTAATTTGAAACACTTGATTTTTGAGAGAAAGCTGTGTCCGAAAAAAAAAGAATCGTGTGTAAGTGGTGCAAATTTTTATTCGTGGGAAGTACTACCTGGCTAAGTCCACGTGTTGCCCTTGGGGCAACGAATAATTTCTCGTAGCATGGGGAACTCACAGGGGAAGAGAGCTGTAAAGATGAGATTGGAGAGTGGGGCTTTGATTAAGTGGCAGAGCTTTGGGTGTGCGTAAATTTCTTGGTGCAAATAGAATGGTGTTTACGTGGTCTTTATTAATACCTAACGTAATCTTTTTATAATTAATAACTTACTCCTTTATATCTCAAATAATAGTCAATTATTTGGGACAAAATTATCTAAACAAATATGGCTTGGTCGATGTGACTAGAAATATTGGTCTTTACTAATACCTAACGTAGTCCTTCATAATTAATGACTTGCTCTTTTTACGTCAAATAATAGTCAATTATTTGGGACAAAATTCTCTCAAAAAATATGACTTGGTCGATATTAATAGAAATATTGGTCTTTACCAATACCTAACGTAGTCTTTCATAATTAATGACTTGCTCTTTTATACGTCAAACAATAGTTAATTATTTGGGACAAAATTCTCTAAAAAAATATGGCTTGGTCAATATTAATAGAAATATTAGTCTTTACTAAAGCCTATCGTAATCTGTTATAATTTTGAGCACTTAATTTTTTTTTAGACCGTTTATATATTAAAAAATATAGTTAAAAAATTAAATACTTCAATTTTTAATCCGTTTGAACGGGTGTGTAGATATTTTTATTCTGATCGTATTATTCTAAAGAGACATAATCAAATTTTGTTTGTAGGACTCTCATAATTACGTTTCTGCTCCATAGGATTGCAAATGGGTGATTTTGATTTTATTTATTTTTAACTAAAACGTGTCAGGGGAAATGGCGGAAAAGGAGGGGTCGGGGTGGGTGTCAGGGGTACTTGCTCTTTTATACCTCACAGGGGTATTTTTGTCTTGATAAATTTTGAATTCCATATCTTGGGAATTAATATTCTCCTTATCATGACTTATAAATTCCAAAAAAGTAGTCCATCAATTAGGATTTATTTACCCCAACACCCACTGAACAACAATTCCCCCTTTTGATTTAAACCTTTTCACCAATAATAGCATTTAATATTCATTAGATATTTCTGAAATGTTCCGACATGATATGAATATTTATCGTTCGACATATGAATTTTTAAGACTCGTGTTATGAGACTTTTACGGTTAAAAAAAAGTAAACTTGTCTGAACTTTTGTGGCCCTCCATATCAATTTTGTACTCCAATTTCTAATTTCGTAATCCAATTCACAAATGTTGACGGTCCAACTAACAAATTCTGTTGTTCAAAAAAGGCACAAGTCGAAAAAGAGTGGCACAAAAGTTATCGAATTTTTGTGGTCTAAACTTACGAGATTTTTATGGTGTTTGATTACAAATTGTTGTGGTGAAGGATTTGAAATAGCCAAGTTAATGCCCCCATCATTTGTTAAAATTAAAAGAGATGACAGGTTTGAGAAAAAGATAGAGAAAAGATGAACCATGGATTAGGGTGATTATGGCATTGATTAGAGCTTGCCCTTTATAACGAAGTACTCTAGCAATACCTCTCCTTAACTCAGACTTCCAAGTCAAGTCAACATAAAGATATTTTCGACAATTCCACCAGGGATCATGTCAGCCCCTCCATACTCCATCCCTCCATACTCCTCCAAACTCTCAATTTTTTACTATATCTCGAGCCCAAAACTACTATGATCTGAACTATTCCTCTAGTAGAACACACAAAACTATATGAGTTTACATAATATTAGTGTGATTTGATGTTTATAGGCACGTAAACACATGGAAAATTGTCATGCAAAATGAACGGTAAATGTATTCTACAATTTAACCTTACAATCTCCGAGATGAACGATTCGGATCATAATTTTTCTCTTGAAGTGATCACATGTGGTACTCCATGTGCAAGTGTTCTGATTGGTAAATACTGCATACCCATAACTTTTGAATTGATAAACTAGCTAGGACACAAAAATGGCATCTAGACAAGATAAAAGTATATTTTGTTTCAATGCACATGGAACGAGAGAAATTAATGCATACCGTGCTCAGACATCCAAGTTAACGTCTATATCGCGCATTTATGTTCTTGGAAAATAAAGGCCACAAAAGCTGGACAAGATAGAAGTATTTTTTTCCCCCTCTGGACGGATAGCAATGCATACTGTAGTGTTTGGGGTGGACTTAGACTTGCAATTGGACTTCTATATCATGCATATTTATGGCCCCTCATGGACTGAAGAAATGCGTATGTTTTTAAACATGCATTTCGAGTTTCTCTTATATATCGAGATGAACTATGTAAAGTAAAGATTTACCCAAGTCTAGTAAAAAATAAGAGATCACAACAAAATATACTGCGCGAAAAATTCAAAAAAAAGTTAGGCCAGATATTTTCTTCTAGTCAATATATACACTCAAACAACATTCCACAACATTTCCTCTACTTTTGTTTGATGATTTCTATGCACTGGGAAATTAATGCTTCAATACACTCCTTGTATGGGGTGTATGGTATCTTGGATTCTATATATTTGATGAAAGTGGATAAAAATAAAGGAAATAAATGGTCACTTGAAGGCACGTCAGAAAATGCTTTCATTAAAACGATATTTGCATCGACCTAGCAACTGAATTTTGTGTGCACTGATTTAACAACGAAGTTGCCACCAGGATACAATAAAGCCCAGTCTCAATTAACTATCTGTCCAACCATGTCATACACATATTGACGATAGGGATGGCAACGATTTAGTTTGATTATTGAGACAACCGAAACATATATCTAAAAGACTAAAACCAAAACACTAACCAAAATCGGCGATGGTTTTCATTTTATCTAAACCATAACCAAAACCAAAACACTAACCAAAATCGGTGGCGGTTTTCATTTTATCTAAACCATAACCAAAACCACAGTTACCGGTTCGGTACAATTTTTTCTCGAAACTGGTGGTCAAGTTTTTTACTAGAGTTAAAGAAGCTAAATTGTATATATCCTGTAACAAAATATCCAAAAAACACTACAAGAAAAATTGCATTTGGTGACGAATGAAAATCATCACAAATTGTATGTTTTTCATCACAAATAATATAGGTGACGAAAAAAAATTTGTTGACTAAAGGTTGTCAAGAATTCCTACCTGACGACGAAATCTATTTTTCGTCACCTATAGTACCTTTTGGCGACAAAAAATTTCATCACTGAAAAATGACTTGGTGACGAAATTTTCTTCGTCACCTATTGTGCTTTTTTGATGACAAAAAATTTCGTCACAAATTATTCCCTTTGGCTCGTCAAAGGTGACCCATTGGTGACAAAAAATTTCGTCGCAAAAGACATTCTTATATGTGTAAAAAATCTCACATTCTTTGCTCCTGCTAGGTTTCAAACCCAAGTCTCCTAAGTTTTAAACGCAAGCTTTACACAAATTTTTCAACATATGTTTGAAATATCTAATATATAACACGTACATTTAACATTAAAATATATTTTGAATGGCATTTTGAACCATTAAACATTAAAATTAGCAATTTTGATAAACATTAAAGTCGTAGCTCTTTTTTGTTATTGTTCAAATCCAATTTAAATTATCTCAATCGGAGTTCTGAGCAAAGAATTATGCCCAAAATATATTTGGTGACAAAGCATAATTCATAAGTTTCGTCATCAAAGGATAAATTTTTTGTCATTGAAAACGTAATTAGAAGATGAAAATATTTTTCGTCGCCAAATTAGTTCATTTGGCGACAAAATATTTTTTTCGTCACTAAATAGTTATCTTTGGTGACAAAAAAGAATTTCGTCTCCATTTTTACTCTTTTGGCGACGAAAATTTTATTTCGTCGCCAAATAGGTGCCTTTGGTGACAAAAATATCTTTTTCGTCACTAAATAGTTATAATTGGTGACGAAATAATTTCGTCGTGGAAGTTGTCAAAACTGTGACAAATTTTATTTTTCGTCTCCAAATATACTCATTTAGTGACGAAATTAAATTTTGTCGCCACTTTTACGTCACTAAACATACTTTTTCTTGTAGTGAAAATTGCCAACAAACTAATGCACTATTTGTTTGTACCCAAAAATGACTGTCCAATAAAACGTGCCACAATGTGGGTACTTGGTAACAAAAGGGGAGTAGAGCATGAATTTTTGCCTGCCATGGTTGCAGTGAATTGCTTTCCAGAATGTGAAAACGCTCGGCAATAATTGGTTACAAATATGTTGCATGATTTCAAGCACTATGGAGGTTGTGCACCGTGGCCAACGTCTATAAAAGCAAGAAACAGAGAAGTGAAAAAGGTACAATCAACACACAACTTCAAGCTCTTGCTTTAATTATCTTTCTTTTGGCTCCGGCCATACTATGTTTATTTTTTACACATTTCAATTTCGGCAACTTCATAGTTGCTTCTTATAACATTTATTATTTTCAGCAATGGAGATCCCGAGCATTTCTATTTCAACGACATTCTCTACGTTTCAACACCACGCTCATCTCTTCAATAATGGAAACCCTGAGCATTTTCCATTCATACGGCGTTTGTAAGGTTCGAGTACTGTGCTCGTTCCTCTCTCTAGATCACTTAGAGAAAATGGTAACGTCCTCTTCTGTTGAGGCAAAAAAGAACATATGGTGGATTTTATGTACCGCACACAACTCACCTGTTCAGATGTCAGAATTAGGCTATCTAGCCTAATTCATGTTTGAATCACGTCATGATCCTGGCATGTCTACGCATCTCAATCACACAGTCAAGGCGCACGTTTGTTTCGCATTTTTTCGAGGGAAACACTATTAAACCATAGGTTCAAAGACTCTAAAACCATTGTCCGACAATAAAATGTCGAAAAAGAAACAAACTAATGCACCTTATATTCATAGACAAACATGGAATACGGTCTGAGGTTGGTTTCCTCTTCTGGAAAAATAAACTTTTTCTTTTTTTTCACTTCTTTAGCCCCCTACATTTCGAAGAGGTAATTCTCTGTTTCTGTTTTTTTTCCAAATTTTTTATTTGTTTGTTCCTTATGGATAACCAAGGTTGCTTCTTCTTTTTTTTTTTGATCCGGGAGGTTGCTTTTTTCAATTATGATTTTTAGGTGTGCATTTCCATGTCGTATTATTTGATTACAGATATCTGGAAAATGGAAAAGGAACTTTTACATAACAACGATAATTATGTGCGACTGACTGTTGGCAAGAGAGAATGCAAATCAGTAGTTAGAGAGCACCGCCACTTGATGCTCGAGACCACTCCACATCCACACACTTTCATTGAATTCACGAAAGTGTATGGAGCTCACCAAAATGTATGGACCTCTTCTAGTTCTTTCCTCATAAGTCAAAAAGTTGTGCACACTGTATGCATCATTTATATGTATAAGCTATTTGGACGTCTCTGTTTTGTGAATTTTCTTCCCAGTACCGTTTGGCTCTGTTGGAAATTGGATTCAACTAGATAGCTATGAAAAACCGGAATCAACCCGAGTCAAGTAACGAATTATTGAATTAGGTTTTTGTGAGTTGAGCTAGGTTTTTTCCAAGTAGCAGCACTACTATGACACACAAATGGACCCTATTCTGGATCTGAGAAAGTGATTCAAGCCGTTCATTTTGTTTGGTTTGTCACGCAAGTATATAAAATCACACTGATTAGATATCGAAATAGGCATGAACACACCATGTTTTGTCTTGAAAATTTTTTAAAGACTATTATGCATTTGAGACAAAACTCCAAGGTAATCACTCATGTGTCGTTCTCGTGTCTCTACCCTATCTCGGATCAGAGTGATTTTTGGCATGGCGCGCTATTAGGAATTGGAGATGGGGCTCATTTATGGATCACAGCAGGTCCCCCGCTTAGAATTTAAGTAGCTTGAATTTTTTGGGACACAGAATTCTAACTAGGGGACATCATCTCCATTTCCACAATTTTGCTTGTTCGAAACGACCAAAAGATTGAAAATGACTTCGGCAACATCGCACGGTTTGAAACTATGATGCCAATCTTGAACATCTTCTGAACAATTGCGGACTTTACCGCTTAATTGATGCCAATTGAAGTACTACCAATTTCTGTATTTGAAAGAAATATAATTGTTTGCAGAATATTGATAATCATTCCAGATACAAGTCCATGGCCATGGGTGGAGCCAAACCCTTCTATAGCCACCGACCAAAGGTGCACCGACTGTCACGCGGGGCTCATTCCATGTCTTGCACAAATGATCCAAGCCATTCAATAATTTTGAACGACTCAGATCATCCGTGCAAAACTCGGAGCGAGCCCTGCGTGCCGGTTGGTGCCTATAGCATTTTCCGGGTGGAGTCAGAAGATGGCAAGCAAGGTCACTTGAACCACTGACTCAATTTTTCGGTAGGATTTCTATTGGCTTTATTTCATTTATCGTTCTCAAAAGTTGAAATTTATTGAGATGCAAATTTGTTCGGATCCTAAACTACATGTACTATTTAATTTTTGAGGAGTGCTGGGGACAAAGAAAATAGGCAAAAAAAATACCTTTAAAGTGTACATGAACAGTTCAAATTCAATGTGCAAGGAATTTGAGCCATTTATGTACACTTTAAGGGTTTTTTCTTTATCCATTTTCCTTGCACTTGACATCTCTCTTAATTTTTTTGATTCCTTTTATTACTCAGGTGTTCGGAATAGGTTACGCACACATCGAAAATATCTTTTTCCGTGGCCAAGAGTTTTCCACATAATGACTTGACTTGGAAGTCTGCGTCAATGAAGGTATTGCTAGAGTACTTCGTTATAGAGGGCAAGCTAGAGTAATCAATGCCATAATCACCCTCATCCATTGTTCATCTTTCTCTTTTTCTCAAACCTGTTACTTGGGGACCTCACTTCCACAATTTGGCTTCTTCGAAAAGACCAACAGCGGTTTGAAACTATGATGCCAATCTTGAGCATCTTCTGAACCACTCCGGACTTTACCGGTTAATTGATGCCAATTGAACTACTGTCAATTTTATTTGAAATAAATAGATGCATGGTTGCATTTAATTAATATGCCTAATTGTTTGCAAAATACTGATAATCATTCCAGATACCAAGTCTATGGCCATGGGTGGAGCCGAACCCTTTTATGGGCATCAAAAAAAAGGTGATTCGAGCCGTTCAATAGTTTTAAACAGTTTTGCAAAAGGCCCCACGAAAAATCAGCTCAATTCGGTGTGTGTAGGTGCTCTATCAAATTTTACATTCATATTATATATAGCACCTACATTTATCGGATTAAGATGAATTTTCACGTATCAGATTGAGCTAATTTTTTGCAAGAACACTCAAAACATTATTTTGAAAAAATATTGAACGACTCAGATCATTCATGTGAAACCCACAATGAGCCCTGCGTGACGGTCAATGCACCTTTGGTCGGTGCCTATAGCATTTTCCCGGGTGGAGCCGGAAGATGGCATGCAAGCAAGGTCACCTGAACCGCTAACTCAATTTTTCTGTAAGATTACTGAAAATTCTATTGGCGTTATTTCATTCATCATTCTCCAAAGTCGAAATTCATTAAGATTCAAATTTGTTGAGATCCCAAATTACATGTACTATTAATTTTTCCAACAAAAACAACAGAGACACAATCCCAAAAGTTGAACTAAAATTGGGCCAGAACAGGGTACAAAAACCACCTAACTAGAGTTGGCCATAAACCAAGGAGAAAAGGCCTTCCCCAACTTCTAATTGAATTTCTAACTGGTAAAAGAGTTGAATCTTATTGTTTCTTCCTGAAAAATTTCAGAAAAAGAAAACCATTAAACACCATTAATAGAGAATCAGTTCTTTCAACTGTCTCTCCATTGTTGGTTTGGACTGGAAGAACTTCCGACTTATTAAGGGTTGAGTCATCCAATAATCTAGCAAGAAACAGAAAAAGAGTACCACCAACCAACTATTGTATCAAATTGATTATAGCATGAACAAAAAAAATATTTTGCTTTTTGCATTACTCAATATTTGGATTTCCGTGGGAAAAAATATATATGCTGCTTTTTGCGTTACTCAATGTTCGGATTTCGGTGGGAAAAAGGATGTTCGGATTTGAGATGAGATAGTCATAATTTTTTGTTAACGATAACTCATTTGTTTGCCGTACGTGAACCTGTTACTTATCCTGTAACTAGAAAGTTAACGATTTGAACCCAACTAATATATTGAAATAACATTTACTAACGATGTTACAGCCAAACATTTGAAAAGCAAATATATCTACGTTGTAGTCTCGTAAAACAATCATCATAACATCGAAGCACTTACCAGAAAACTACATCTAACTCCGATGACTTCTTCTCCACCCAATTTGGCTTACTCTTACCACCTTACGGCGTGGTGGTCCTCGAACTATTCTCGTAAACCATCTAGGTCTTCCAGTCAAGAACATAACAAATCCCCATCTAGGTCTTCCAGTCAAGAACATAACAAATCCCATGGTCACTCCTATTACCAATCCGCATCCATACCCCATCAGCACGATCCTCCAAGTAAATCCACTTGCAAAGTCGTCGTCATCATCTTGGGATGTCGACTGTGGTGGCTGTGGTTGTGCCTCACTATCTCCACATTTCTTTGACAATGGTAATCTGCATAATCCCGAATTTCCAACGAAAGAATCATTCTGAAACGTGTCAAATTGGTTTCCTTGAGGTATGGGACCAACTAGATGGTTCTTCAAAAGGTTTAAGACTGCAAGAAATGTCAGACTCCTTAGCTCCCCTGGAATCTTCCCAGTGAGTTGGTTTGAAGAGAGGTCTAATGACTCCAACACTGTATTGTTTCGTAACAATGATGGAAGATGACCGGAAAGGCAATTATGAGATAGATTCTGAAACCGAAGCCCTTGTAGCTTTCCAATGTCATTTGGAATCTCTCCTCGGAAATTGTTGTACGACAAGTCGATTGTTGTGAAGACGGTGAGGATATACTTCAATTCAATTACAACCCCCTTCAGAACCAACTCCACATAATCTCGATAATTGGTATTTCCCATGTATTCCAACAACCTTTTTGATTTATCCACGTTCAACACGTCTTGAAAATTGAGGAAATATCGTTCCGGTAGAATCCCAGTGAAATTATTTTGAGAAATGTCAAAAATTCGAGGCTTAGGGAAAGGAATTTCAGTTCCAAAACTGCCTATAGGACCATGAAATCTGTTTGATTTCAAGACTAGAACTTGCAACTCTGGAAGAGACTCGAGCCAATGAGGAAATGCACTATATAGATTGTTGTTCCCAAGATCTAGAACTTCCATGCTTTTACAATTGGCCAAAGATCGCGGCACTGGTCCTTCCAAATGATTTCCCTTTAGATTGAGACTCCTCAACTTACTTCCATTTGCAAATGTTTTTTTTTTTTTTTGGTAACTAGCGCATTTTATAACCAACCACCAAAACAACAATAGGAGTTAATCCCACATACAAAAACCTTTACAAAGGACTCTACTTGAAAAGCTACACATTTGACAGCCCAAGAACTCTACATGAAATATTCCAGCTACAACAGAGATACTGATTTTCAATTGAATTAGGAAAATGCTCCCAAGTGCAGACTCTAAGTCTAACATTATCTTCAATGCTAGCCATCACAACATCAGCTCCTTTAGCTTTCCCTCCAAAAACGCGGGCATTCCTTTCCAACCAGAGGTGGTAAATCCCAGCTGCCAAAACTAATTTGTACAAGAAGGATCTAAAGCTCTTACCTCTACAATGATCAATGGCCCATATCAGTTCATTATCCCATTCCTCCGAAGTCCTCTGAATCTGAAATCTATGGAGAACTTCTAGCCAAATATGTTTAGAGAAACTATAAGCAAAGAACAGATGTTGCAGTGTTTCATCCCTTTGAGAACACAACACACAACAAGGATTAATGGTCAACCCCCATTTGCAAAGTCTCTCTTTTGTAGCCAATCTCTTTAAGCAAGCAAGCCACAAAATGAACGACCACTTGGACACACTTCTGGAGAACCACACAATAGAAGCCCACTGGACTTTCTCTCCTCTGTTCCTAAGAGCCTCCTAGGTATGCTTGGTATTGTACTGACCAAGAGGTGAAAGAACCCATATGACTTATCTTCTTTATCACTACAAGGTTGAATTGAACTAGGGATTAAGCCTTGAATTTGTTGAACCAAAGAGGATCTTGGTCTTGGCCAATTCCATTCTCCATCCCGAATAACAGTACACACTTTTGCAGAAACTGAACTTCCTAGATTAGCAAAGGCACGATCACTAAAAAGCTTGTATAAAGGGCCACTTGGATGCCAATTATCAAACCATAGGAATGTCCCCTTTCCATTGCCGATTAAGTACCTAACCCAGCTCTGACATTGCTCCCTCATCTTCATCAGTTTCTTCATTGTCCAAGAACAATCTTGGGGTAATTTCATAATCCAAAGATTTTGACTTTTGATGAAATAACTGTGAATCCATTTAACCCACAAGTTATCCTCTTTTTTACACAAAGCCCACAGATGGCGCAACATAGCCACTTTGTTCCAAATCTTTAAGGACTTCAACCCTAAACCACCTTCATTTTTTGGAGTGCAAACCTCAATCCAGCTAACTTTAGCACCTGCTTTGGCTAGATTTAGCCCTAACCAAAGAAAGGATCTAAGCATAGCTTCCACCTCTTTGATAATCTTTTGTGGCAGAATGAAAATAGAGCACCAATAAGTCTGCATGCTAAATAGGACTGATTGAATGAGCAAGGCTCTACCAACATAGGTAAGAGACCGATTTGTCCAGCTCTCAATACGTTGTTGAGTCCTCTCTTTTAATTGAATACAGTCCTCATACCGTAATCTTGTTGAGATGAGAGGCACCCCTAGATACTTAACTGGTAATATTCCTTCTGGGATTGGAAGAAGATGCAGAATTTCCTCTTTTATCCCAACATCTACCCCCGCAAAAAAAATCTGGCTCTTATGTAGATTAGGCTTCAAACCAGAACAAAGATAGAAAGCATCCAAAGCATCCTTAATGATCCCAATGGATGATGGGTCAGCCCCAGCCAAGAGAAACAGATCATCAGCAAAAGCAAGGAAAGAAATAGATTGAAGGCTACATTTAGGGTGGAAGGTAAAAGAGCCCTGGCAGATCCTCCTCTGCAGAATAGTATACAAGCCCTCCATAACCAAAAGAAAGAGATAGGGTGAGATAGGATCACCTTGCCTGAGCCCTCTCTCTCCTTTAAAGAAACCTTCAAGCTCTCCATTTATCACAACAGAAAACATAGCAGAAGTAACGCATGTTCTGACCCACGAGATAAACAAGGAAGGAAAATCCATAGCAGCCATGACTTCAAACAGAAAATCCCAATCCACCGAGTCATATGCCTTCATGAGATCGATCTTTATAGCACACCTAGCTACCCCCGAATCTCTCTGGTAATTCCTCACAAGTTCTTGCATCAAAAGAATGTTATCAGATATTGATCTACCCTTAACAAAGGCTGCTTGAGCTTTATTAATGACATAGGGTAGGGCTGGTTGCAACCTTTTAGCCAACACCTTAGTAATAGTTTTGTAAATTACATTACAGCATGCAATTGGCCGATACTCTTTCATGGACTGAGGACAAGTGGTTTTAGGGATTAATGTAAGAGCAGTAGCATTCACATCACGAAGTAAAATACCAGAATGAAAGAAAGAAAGAACAGCTTCTGTTACCTCCTTGCCAACCACAATCCAATTGTTTTGGAAAAAACTAGCATTGAATGTCACACCCTCGATTTTTAACATAATTATAAAGGAATTTTCATAAATAAAATCTTACTTAATACGCACAATTCCTCAAAAGAAAGTTGACATTTCCATTTCCATCAATTGGGCTCTAATGCCCAAATTTTCACAAAGGTACATCTTTGGCTCCATAGCCCCAAATCTTCATAAATACTGAATATCAAAGAAGTTAAAAGCTTACAATATCCTTTAATCAAAAGATTTACAATTAGAGTTACAAATACATCTTTCAAAAATAAATTACAAAGATACCTTAATAACTCTTCAGTGTTAGCTTTCAAAATCGTGTCCACAATCCATGCACTCCCAACATGAAGTTACTGTCCAAGGTTAGCACCTGAAAAGAAGTAAGGTTTGAGCTACACTAGCCCAGTAGAAAGCTCTAATCTAACAATGTATGCATATGAAATGTAGGGACGATAACAAGGGGAACAACAGCAACTGAGACCAATGGAATGGAGTAACAACAATAATCCAACTTCAATCTTTCATTTCCAAAATTAGTCATATTTTTCAACGTATAAACTTTGGAAGCATCGTGAATCAAAATGTATCTCGCACATGTGTCATGAGCCGAAGCTCTTACTGGGCCAATTAAAGGACCCCAATGTCCTCTTCCAGGCTCTTTACCCATTCGGGATGTCCTGATAGGAGCATATAGCTCATGCCGGGCCATTTATAGGACCCCGATGTCCTGATATATTTTCGCTGTGTCCGTAAAGTTTCAAAATCCTTTTTCAATCAATCCGTACCGTTCAAGTCCATTTTTGGTCCATAAACAATTTTGGTACAATCACGTTCAAGTGAGCATTAGATATGAGTACTCAAGTTATGGGATCATTCGGGAAGTTCTTGGAGTGATTCAGAAGTGAACGGAACCCAAAACAATAAAAGAGGGATCAAGTCAGCAAAATTATCCAGACAGAAAGTGTTATCGATAACCTTTACGAGTGTTATCGATAACAATAAGTTGAGGTCAATTAAAACACAACGTTATCGATACCATGAAGGGAGGTATCGATAACAAATGGGTTAATATCGTTCCAGAGGCGAGGGTATCGATAACAGATGGTAAATGTTAGGGATAACGGTGCAACGTTAGGGATAACGCTGACAGTGTTAGGGATAACAATGACACGTTAGGGATAACAATGCGACGTTAGGGATAACGATGACAAACGTTAGGGATAACGATGCAACGTTAGGGATAACAGTGACAAACATTAGGGATAACAATGCATTTCTGGGTCAGGAACATAACGTTATCGATAACGATGGTAAGCGTTAGGGATAACGATGCATTTCTGGGTTTGGGAACGTAACGTTATCGATAACAATGGAAATGTTATCGATAACAAATGGGTTTCGAGCAGATTTTTAACAGAACCACGTGGGTTTTCAACAACAACAACAACCACAACAATCAATGGCACGAATCAAGGGAATAGAAACAAGTCATAAGCATATATTGCAAGTTAGAACTCCCTACCTCAAAGATTGAAGAACGAAATCGAAAGATTTTCCAAGCCCTAGCCTCAAATCTTGGAACCGAATGAAATACACCTCCACCGAGCTCACACCAGTGCAATACGGGCCGCAATACGCGAATAAACAAAGGGATGAAGGCTATTTTGTTTTGGGTTTTGGGTGATTTTGGGTGAAATTTGGTAGGAGTGAGTGAGAGAGAGAGAGACCGAGAGAGAGAGAGAGAACGGGAGAGTGAGAATGGGGAAATTTATTTCCCTGCCTCTCACACCACACACATATATGAACATATACATCACACTTTCACCCCTCTAAATGCAACACTTTCACATTAACCCCAATTCTCAAAGTTCTAAATCGATTTCCTCCTTTTTATTTCCATTTAAAACATTTCAATCAATTTATGAATTTACGAGTCTCTACATTGAACCCATCTGGGCCTGGGGATTTATCTCCATCAATAGAAAAAAGAGCCCTTTTAATCTCATCTGGAGTAATAGGAGAGGTAAGGCCTTCTTGAAATGCAACAGGAACAGTATTGGCAAAGTGAATCCTTTCTTCTAAAGGTTGCTTCTGAGAAAATTTTGAGCCCAACAGTTGCTTATAGAACCTAATGATCTCCCCTTTCACTTCCTTAAAATCATCTAGACGCTTACCATTCTCATCGCATATGGACAAAATCTTGTTCCTCATCCTATGGCTTGCAACTTTTTATGGAAAAAACTAGTATTATTATCCCCCAACTGAAGCCATTTAATCCTTGATTTTTGATGAGACCAAGCCTCTTCAGCAACACATATTTCATTGTACTCTAGTAAACACATCCTTTCATATTCCATCAAAATAGGATCCCCAGGTATTTGAGCACAACAAATTTGACTTCTGCTTAGCTCCTCCCTAGCTAGTAACACCCTATTCTGAATATCACCATAACAATCTTGATTAAACTTCTTCAGACAAGATTTTAATCTTTTGAGCTTCTCATAAAGGAGAAACATAGGAGAACCATTTTTTTCCACTAGACACCCCCATGACTGAATAAGCAGAGGAGAGAAATTCTTATGATTCATCCAAAAATTGAAGAACTTGAAGGGTTTCCGTCCCCCTTTGTAAGGAACCATAGTCACTAGAAGAGGGGAGTGATCAGACACAGTAGGGGTAAGGACTGCCACTTCAGATTCTGTAAACACATTCTGCTAATGAGAATTAACAAGTGCTCTATCCAGTCTACAACTACAATGACCAGTACCAACTTGCTTATTTGACCAAGTAAACCATAGACCTTTTGAATTAAGTTCCTCCACTTCAATGTCCTCTATGCATTTATTAAACTCCCCAGTAGCATTAGCATCCAGAAGACTAGAATTAGAATTTTCATTCTGGCATCTAATGACATTGAAATCGCCAATGACAATCCAAGGCAAGTCACCAACAGTACCAAAACCAATCCTAAGCTCATCCCAAAGCTGTCTTCTAGAAGCAGCTTGATTAAAACCATAAACAACAGAAAGAGCAACAGTTCTGCTATCTACCATTACTGAAAGTAACATCATCTGATCAGAGGAGACTAGCGCATTAACCTTAGGGCCTTGAGTATCCCAAGCCACTCTTATCCGTGCAACAGGCCCTAACCCAATATTATGGACATAATCCCAACCAGCAGGTAGACTTTTCTTCATAGAAGCTACCATATTTTCCAGTCTGAGTTTTGATTCAACAATACCCAACAACGACAATCTATGAGAGTGAATGTTGTTGGGATAGCCCCATGGAAACCATTCCTCCGTAGATCTAACACCTCGAGATGATTGCTGACATTTACCAAACAGTGCGGAATAACACCATTTAAGTTGTTATTCGACAAAACAAGAATCCGTAGGGAACTCAAATTGCAAATTGATGAAGGGATTTCTCCGGTTAGTTTATTGTGTGAGATTAGGAAGCTGGATAATGATGCTGATGGAACTCGGAGTGGTCCTTGAAGATAGTTAAAGGAAAGATCAACCACAGAAAGATTGGGCCAGGTAGCGTTCCCCTCTACCCACTTCGGAATCTCTCCTTGAATTTTGTTGTTGGATAGATCCAAAATAACCAGATTGGATGAGTTTTTTAAGAAATCTGGGAACTCAGTTATATTGCAAGAGGACAAATCCAACCATTCAAGATTGGGCCAGGTAACGTTGGCATTACTACCAATGCTTACTGATATATTATTTTCTGAAAGATCAAGAATTCCAAGGTTCGAGAATTTTTGAACTCCATGACACCACTTAGATTATTTGATGAATGGACAAGGAAACGCAAGTTCACAAGACCTGAGATTGACTGCGGAATGGGACCATGCAGTTTGTTGTTGCGCAAGTAAATGGTCTTCAACTGTGAATCATGTCGGAATTCATGAATTTGTCCAGTCAACTGATTAGAACTAAGGTATAAGTATTGCAATGAGGGAATAGCAAACAACCACGATGGTAGTGTTCCGTTGAGGGAGCAATTGGATAAGACGAAGTATTGTAAGTTTCGAAATCCACTTATGTTGTAATTAGGAATAGGCCCCGCGGTAAGTGGATTAGACGAAATGCCAAAACCAACAAGTTGTGTTAGGTTGGCCACCCAACGTGGAAGTGGACAGCTGAAATTATAACGGCTGAGTGATAAATACTCCAACTTTATAAGCTTAGAAAAGAACTCTGGAATTGTACCATCGAGATTGTTGTCCGCAACCCTAAAATTGGTGAGTTGCTCAAGATTTGAGGGAGTAGACGGGACCTGACCATTCAAATCGTTTCCCGATAAACATAGCTTTGTAATCCTCGTGAGGTTTCCAAGTGACTTGGGCAGAGGCCCGGAGAATTCATTGTAAGAATGATCCAGGTAATTTAAAAATCCAAGATAGCCAATCGAATCGGGTACTTCTCCATTGAGTCCAGTCTGCACAAGGCCGAGAGTCGCTAAAGAAGACAAATTCAGCAAGGAATCGGGTAGCCCTGAAGATATGTTTACTCCGGTAAGCTGCAGGTTTTCTAGTTGGGTCAAGTTTATGAGCAGGGCTTTGAAATTGTGAGGTTCAAGTCTTAGTATACTAGCGCCCGACATATCATCCCAAGAAGTGAGATCGAGTGAAACGAGTTTGGATAGGTGGGTGATTTCCGATGGGATTGAGCCCGAGAGAAAGGAAAAGGATACATTGAGATGAGATAATCTCGTGAAGCGGCTAAAAGAGGGTGGAAAGGGGGAGAAGTTGAAGTGATTGAAGGCGAGATTGAGTTGCTGGAGGTGTGAGAGTTGGAAAAGAGTGGTATTAGGATGGATGGTGCCATAGAGTTTGCTACAACTAAGGTCGAGCCCGGTCACGTGACTAGTGGACACATCGCACGTGACCCCGTCCCACAAGCAACAATCGGAATCAGTAGTCTCGTTCCAAGATAGTGTCTTCGGGTATGAAGGAGAACCAACTTCATCACACCCGGAAGAAGCAGAACTGTTTACGGTAAACATTTGCTTAAATTGCAGCAGTGAAGATCTCTCATTGAGAGAACACGAATGATTGGACGAAGGAGATGAAGAGAGAGGGGATGAAGAAGCAGATTGAGAATGGAAGAAAAGGAAGAGAAAATGGAAGAGCCATGTCAACCTCTCCATTTGGTGTTTGGTTTTTGGTTATGGAATTGTTAGATTGAAGGCATCGATCCCTTTATGGATATATTGTCTACATTCTACCAGAATGACGTATATGTTATACTATTAAGTTAATAAAGGCTCAAAATGACGTTTGGAATACATTTAATTTTAATGTTAAATGTATATGTTACTATATATTAGATATTCGAAATATATATTGAAAAGTGGCACACACCCCACTAACTCCCGTTGATGTATATAATATTGGCAATTGGTCGAAGCTTGCAATAACCTAGGTTCGAAACGCAGCAAGAGCAAGAAACTGAGATTTTTTTTCTCATATGAAAATGTCGATTGTGATGAAAAATTTCGTCACCGATTCCTTATATTGGTGACGCAATTTTTTTTCACTGATCGATCACCTTTGGCGATGAATTTTATCGTCGCTTCATTGCTAGAAGTAATAATTGGTGACAAAAAAATTTGTTGTCAAAAAACACTAATAGGCGAGGGAAAAAATTGTCACCAACTATTCATTTTTTGCGACAAAATATTTCGTCATAAAAAGGCACTATTGGTAACAAAAAATAAATTTCATCACTAGGTAAGATTCCTTGACAACCTTTAGTTGACAATAATTTTTCCTCACTCATTATTTGTGATGAAAAAACAAGTTTCTTAATAATAATATTTTGCTCTTTTTAACAAAGTACTTTAGCATTACCCCTCATTGACTCAGACTTCCAAGTCAAGTCAATATGTGGAAAATTCTTGGCCACGGAAAAAGATATTTTCGTCACTTCCATCATGGACCAGCTCTCCTCGACACTACATATATTCTTTCGTATTCCTCCAAACTCTCAATTTTTGACCATATCTTAAGCCCAGAACTATGATCTGAGCTATTCGTCTAGTAAAACACACAAAAATATACTCCGTAGGAGTTTACAAATATAAGTGTGATTTGATGTTTATAGACGCACAAACAGATGAAAATTAAGTACTGTGTCATGCAAAATGAACGGTAAATATATTCTAAAGTTTAACCTAACATTTTACAAGATTAACAGTTCGGATCATAATTTTGTTCTTGAAGCAATTACCTGTAGTATGCCACATGTGTTTTTATTGTTAATATACTGCATACCCATAACTATTATATTGAAAAACTGGGAAACAAAATGACATGTAGTTTGTTATTATTAGTGTGCAACATTGCTCCAAAAGCACTCAATATATAATTCCTCCTAATTTAGGGTCTTTCCCAACAGTACATTCAAAGTATGGTGGTTGTCCATGACATGTTTGGATCTTTTCCAGAGGGGTATGTCTAATTGATTATCCATGTCTATTACTGGCAAATTTATGACCAATAAATAATGAACTTGCAGCAAAAAAGATTTCAAATTTTATCTACAAATTAAAATAACTCGGTATTATCTACTAATTAACGTGCGGAAAAAATTAAGTTCCAATTTAGTTTACCAAATTTAATGCATCACATAACAATGCGTTTTGCGGAGCGGACAAATATAAATTGTACTCCCTCCATCCAATATTGCTTGTTGGATAACTCTTCTTTTTATTGACAATTAGGTATTCTAGTCAACTTTTGTCCACTAGGTGTTCGGAGAACATATTTTTTTAAGCAAACAAACAATTAAATACAACGAAATTATTCTCATAATAAGCAATATTGTAAAAAATGTTACACTTTTTCAGTGAGAAAAATGGATTGTGAAACTATATATTCTAAGAAAATTAAGGCCACAAATTAGTCTGACAAGAAAGAGGTATATTTTTTTCCCCTCATGCATGGAAAGAGAGAAATGCATACCGTGTTGTTTGGGGTGGACTTAGTCTTACAAATGAACTTCTATATCATGCCTTTATATTTCAAGATGAGAAAATAGAGACCACAAATTAGTCTAATAAGAAAGAGATATTTTTTTCCCTAATGGAAAGAGAGAAATGCATACTGTGTTGTTTGGAGTGGATTGTGTACCCTGTATGAATCCTTCACATGCATACGTTTTTCGACGTCTCTATTTCGTGAATTTTTTTCCCAGTACCATTTGGCTTTGTTGGACATTGGATTCAACCAGGCAAGCTGTGAACGACCAGAGAGTCAAACAATGAATTATTGAATTAGGTTTTTGTGAGTTGACCTCAGTCTTTTCTGAGCAGCGGTACAAATGGACCCTATTCTGCATCTAAAAAAGTGAGTCAAGTAGTTCATTTTGTTTGGTTTGTTGCTCAAGTGTGTAAAATCACACTAATTAGACATCGATATAGGCATGAACGAACCATGTTTGTCTTGAGAAATTTTTAAAGACTATTATGCATTTGAGACAAAACTTCGATAAGATAATCAATCATGTATCGTTCGTGTCCCTACCCTATCTCGGATCAGAGTGATTTTTGGCACGGCTATTAAGAATTCGAGATGGGGCTCATGTATGCATCGTACAGTAGGCCCCCCAGTTAGAATTTAAGTAGCTTGGTTTTTTTTCAACTTTGCTATTGACATAGATAAAACATGCACAGATCATACATTGATCTCGATGTGGGGCCCACTACGGGTCCTATACAAACAATCTGATCCGTCCATTAAATTCAAAATATTTTTTCAGGAGGGCTTATGAAAAATTAGATCAATCCGATATCTATAAATATTCGATTTAATCATCTAATTTTTCATTTAGGTTCGGAACTTAATGAAAAATTGGATGATTAAATCGAGTTCTTTTAGGTATCGGATTGAGCAAATTTTTTGGCGGGGGCTCCTGAAAAAAAATGTTTTAAATTTAATGTACGTATCGGATCATTTTTGTGGGACTTGTAATGGGCCCTACATTAAGACTAGTGCATGATCTGTGCATGCGTTATCGGTGTTGACAAACTTTTCGATTTTTTTTGGACCCAAAAGTTGAACTACAATTGGACCAGAGACGGCACAAAAAAAAAAAAAAAAAACCTAACTAGAGTTGTCGCTAACCCAAGGAGAAAAGGCCTAAAACCTCTAGATATGTTGGCCCAACTGAATTGTCCTTGCACGACTACTGCCACTGATCTCCAACATAGCTTCGCCTCATATATTTCAAGTCCATTTTTTTTCGATACCCAGTCCTCATGGTTTTGAAATTCCGAGAATATCTTGCGGGCAAAAACCCAAGCAAACTCATTGAAAGAGATGTAGATGATTTGATGTTTAGGGAAGCGAACTTTAGTCATCCGAGGGCACATAGGGCTATGGAAAAGGTTGTAATGTAGAATAAGTGCTTGTAGTTTTGGATGAGATTCCAGCCAAAAAAATTGGGTAGTAATGCTATTAGTGATCAAACTCATCCTTTATAGACGTAGTATTGTAAATTGAACCAGTAATGAAGTAGTTTAAGGTTTAGGTTGAGTTGTAACATGGTACCGGACTGTTTTGTAGACTTGTAAAGTGGTGTATTGTAATAAACAAGGCTTACCGATAAATGTACAATTCTCATTCATGGTAAATTCTATGAAATATTTCCTTTTGAGTATTATGTTTGACAAGTAGTGCTAGAACAGTTATCTGTTGAGGAGATGATGGTGGTTTCTGCTAGCACTACTGGCGAAAAAACCCCGCCTAAATGAGGATCACGACTAGTGAATTTTTTCTTAGGTTTGAAGGGTCCATCAAGTGGTACTAGATTTAATGAACCTTACGTTTCAAGGACTTAGCCATGAGCCATTAGCTTATATGAATCTTTCGATATATCTATCTGAATTTCTCATGCTTTTTTTAAGAAAAAGAGTGAAATCAGCCACTCTGTTAGATTTTTTTTAAGGGATACATGGTTTAGTCTTTTTTTTTTTGAAACCACAAGCAAAAGTATTTGCATTAAGACATGAATTTACATGCTAATTGAGACAAGGATATGGGGTTCTTTCTTCTTTTTTTTGCCAAATGATATATATCGGTGGGGTTAGTGGGGTGTTAGTTTGTTAGTCAATGGGGGGTTCAAAGGCTATCCATAGCCCTGAAACCCCAAACCTGCTCCCCCGTATGACTCAAATTAACCTTAGTCATCACCAGAAATTAGGAGTCATATGGGGACTGTTAAGCCTGAGCATAGGTCAAGGTTTCAAGACGAACATGGTGAAAGCATGAAATCTGTTTCTTTAAAATTCTGTTGGATCTTAGATTAATGAAAGGGTTCTTGATAGCAGTTGACATTAACTTTTATTTTCCTTCTAGAAACCGATGCAGGGACGTGTGTAGAAAAAGAAGAACGCGCAACAAGGACAATCACAAATACATATGAACTAGAGAAACTTCCTCTACGAACAAACAAATATGAGAAAACTTCTCAAATTTTCATTAATCAATCATAAACAACTCCTTAGCCCTAAGGCTTACAATCTTATTTATACTAATAGAATTCTTAAGCCTAGCTTTCTTAAAATTTAAAAAAGAAAATAAACATATGGAAATAAAATCAATCCTAATTTTCCTTGACCAAGAAACCTATTCAAAATAGGCTAGGAAAACTAGATCAAATCAAACTAAGAAAACTAAATACTTGTAAATTATCTTGACTAAAATAAAATATTCTCACTAAAATGCTAAACTCAAAATAATAAATTAAGATTCCTATATTTCTAGAAATTGAAAATCAAAATATCGGCCTGCATCAAAAACCCATTCTCAAATGCAAGATTCTGACCTGCCTCTTTGAATGTTAATCGAGTTATTGCCCCAACTAAACATAACAAGTTAGCTTGCCTATTGTGAATTTGAGACAAAAGTTCAAGATAATCAATCATGTGTCATTCATGTCTCTACCCTATCTCGAATAGCTCATTTATGCATCACAACAGGTCCCCCGTTAGAATTTAAGTAGTTTGATTTATTTTTTTTGGACATAGAATTCTAACTAGGGAACATCATTTCCACTATTTAGCTTCTTCAAAATGAACAAATAGTTAGATTTCTTGGAACGTCCCAACTTAAAATCAATCCGCAATAGGTGAAGTAACTTCTAGATTTTATTAATCAAGCTTGGGCAGCTTAGATGAACGATATGAGATAAAGTCCAACACTTCCCCTTCCATGCCCCTGAATACTTATGGAGGTACGAACTGAGGAGACCATGAGATTTGACTCTGGCATTAGAGACTCAACCACGTGTGGTGAGGCCACCAATGACCTAGCTTTGATATCATATTAGATTTTTTGGACAATTTCAACCTAAAACTAATTGGCAAAATAGGTAGATTTTTAATTCTCTCAATTGCTGACACCAAATGTCACGCCCTCGATTTTCAACATAATTAAATAATACATTTCAATAAAAGAGAAACCTCGCATATCATATACGTTACTTAAAGGAGTTTCCCACCTGTTTAATTTACAAACAAGTCCTTAAGTTTAGATAATTACAACTTTAGTCAAAAGAAAATTCAGTAATAATTATTTACAAAACCATCTTTAATAGAATGAGATCTTCACAAAGATGACGAAATAACTAGTGATGTCAGCTTCCAAAAGTCTTTTATTATCAGTGCTTAATAATAAAAGACTTTTGGAAGCTGACATCACTGGTTATTGAGTCAAAGAAATGATATTGTAGCTGTGGCATATGCAGAAACCAAATGTAGTTAGTAAGTAGTAACACACATTTACATATATGAAGAAGAAATTAATTGACGTAGGAAGCATTCTAGCGAGAACCTATTAGAGAGTAAAGACACTCATATTCACCAACACCTGGTACTGAGTTCTGCAAGATATTATGCAAAACTATGCCCAGGTATTATTTTTGGAAATGAAGGCAGTTTCGGGTGATGGAGTTCTCAATGCAAACACACAAACAAATAAAGCGACTCCTTTTCACGCATGTTGGAGAGATCCTCTAACTCCCTCCACTATGAATTTTCACTCCCTTCAAAATCGATCCCAATCTTCTATTTAGACACTTTCTTGGGGTTGTAACCCTCCATTGAACTCATCGATGAGTATCTTCTTGGGCCTAATATGATATCTAAGGCTTCTTGTTACTTAAAATGGAAAAAAGACCATACATTTTGTCAAACTATTTAGGCACATATAGTATGATAAAACGGTAAAATTAGTGGTCCATTCGCACCACGGGAAAATAAACCCATGAAATCCAACACCCAACAATGAAACTGTCAGAACTCATGAAAACAATGTAACGATGAAATGAGTTGTCATTGGATCATCAGATCAAACAACAGGCAAAGCACATGGAAGGACCGAAGGACTATGATCATTAAGTTTACATGAGCAACATGGTCTCTTAATCAGAAAACAGCCAGAAATTAGAAAATAAAGTAATTGTGAAATTGAAGCAACACTGCAACACTCACCGTATACAATCGAAGTGTTGTTGCAATGAAGTTTTGAAGCAGCACTCACCGTGTACAATCAAAGTTTTATTGCAATGAAGTTTCCTGTTACTCCAAACTGAAGCAAAATTCACCCCGACTTGCTCCTCCAAACTGAAGCTGTGCACACGCCTCACACCAACGACCATCAAATCCACTGGTTTCTCCTCACCCACTTCTTCTCGTCATGGCAAAAAGGTTCTTTGTCCACCATTCCTACCACCCAAAATCCAAAAGGCATAGAAACTCAGAGGCTTGCAAAAAAAATTGCCCAACAGGTAAAAGAAAGCCCTCAAATGAAACAGCCAACAATTTTTAGGGATTTCGTCGAACAGTTGGTGGGCATAACATCCCAACAATGGAAGTTTATTGAACTTACTATGCGAATACTATTGGGCGGCGGAATTTGGGCAGCCCAAAAACCCAATTTCAAATTTTCCATTTCCAAGAATCATGAAGTTGAAGTCCACAAGGTTAGGTACAACTACAAATGGAATGAAACCAGGGAGATAAAAGATAGATAACGCAATATTGGAGTAACTACACTCAATTTCAACTTTCAAAGTAAAAACCGGATCTTCAAAGGATTGTCCTATTGGTTGAACAATAAACCCCAAAGTGCAGTGCAATGGTTTCAAATCGGGATACGCTCGTGTATCATTTATTTTATTTTATGAATCGTATCGGGATACGTATCACGTATCGTAAGATACGTGAACAAGCTAATATACAATAAATAATAGTTATACTTAATAATAATCTAAGATTTTGGTGTATATTTGAAAAATAAGTGTTTTATGTATGAAAAAATGTTTTTATGAAGAAAAAATCCAAGTCTCTCAGGTAGGGTCTACCGCATTGACTTTTTGGTGTCTAAGGTTAAGGGAAGAGAAAAAGAGCCATTATCAGATTCACGCAAAACATGATCGAAATACCTTCTTTCTTTTATTCGAGTTTTGGGTTGGGGTTTCTTTTAAATAATTTGGACACGACCATATTTAGATGAAAAGATCAAAATGTGTTTGGTATTCCACCCCTTAAAATATTGTATGATTTGTTCTTTGAAAATAATCGTAGGATACGCTATGAATCGAGATACACTATTATATCGTATGTAGGATATGCTGCCGTATCATAAGATTTCTATACAAAAGGATGCGGTCTGCGATACGTATCATTTTTGGAAGGAGCCGATACGAATGGTAGGATACGTATCCCGTATCGTAAGATTTTATGTCCCAAACAAGCCATGTCCACGCGCTTTGAATGTCCTAATTCGCGGAATATGGATGGTGAGATGTGAAGATGGTGAGAGTTTGTTCGTCGAGGAAGAGCTTCAATTCGAATCAGATGTAAAATTCCCTTTGAATGGCGCTAGCGATCAATGTCGTCCTCGAATTTACACAACGTAATTTCTTCAAGGTTCCTCTCTCTCTCTCTCTCTCAGTATGGAGTTTCCGGGGGGACAACTATCAAAACCATGTTTGAGTGCCGAGCCTGCCAACGGTTTCGTAACAGATCGTTGTCTTTGGGAGGAGAGGTGTGGAAGGTCACAATTGTTTACTCTATAAACATGTATGCACAGTTGTTTTTAGTTGTCAGACCGATTCGTCGAAGGGGAATCAGTTTACAGTTTTCAAGGAAGAGGGGCAGATCCAGAAGGACTTAAAAGGGATAGGGGTATTTTTGGAATTGAAAAGTAGACAAACAGCTGAGTTCTTTGCAAGGAGTTATAGATAGATAGATAAAATATCCAATTTTTTTTTATTTGTTTCAAGTTGTTAAAAATATTTTTATTTAGGCTTCGTGTCCCATGGTTGCTACATTTTAAATGGCCGGTCATGCTCCCAGAAATGGAGAGTGACATCAATTATGGTCAAGGCCGGCTCTGAGCTGAGATGAGAAAAGCAGTGGACTTAAGCCCTCGAATTTTGGATCAAAACTAGGACCCCAAAAAGGTGTATATATATATATATATCTATTATAAAACAGAAAGGTGTGGGGACAAGTTGTTGGAACGGTTTAGATTCATTTGATCCAAAGGCTGTAGTGCATCTTCCCACTTCTCGGTTAAGTACCCATAGTTTTCACCTAAATCACACAACTGTCATTCCCTTCCAATTGGGATGCGTAGTGCCGTAGGCACGGATTAGCACTAGTATATTATAAAACAGAAGGGCGTGGGGACAAATTATTGGAACGGCTTATATTCATTTGATCCAAAGGCTATAATGCATCCTCCCACTTCCCGGTTGAGTGCCAATGATTTTCACCTAAATTACACAACTGTCATCCCCTTCCAACAAGGATGTGTAGTGTCGTACGCACGGACTGACACTAGTCTCTATTATAAAACAGAAGAGTGTGGGGACAAGTTTTGGAATGGCTAGGATTCATTTGATCTAAGGGTTGGGAGGCATTCTCCTTATTTCATTAAAGAGCCTATAGCTTTAAGCTAAATTACACAATTATCATCCCCATCCAACTGGGATGCGTAGTGCCGTAGTCACGGGTTAGCACTAGTATATATATATATATATATATATATATATATATATATATAATCTAGCACTTTTATAATAAATAAGCTAGTTAGCCTAATAGAAAAGCTTAGTTCTTTTATCCAAGAGGTACATGGTTGAAGTCTTACGGGCCTCTTTTTTCTTCCCTATATGAATATTTTTTTCCCTCATAAGTTTGTCTTAGGTGCCGAGAATCTCAAAACCGGGCGTGATTATGGTCACACTATCCCGCTCAGAGACTCTGAATGACCTACCAATTTTAGTTGAAAACACATTTGCTTTATTCGAACCTCTGAGATTTATTTCTTTTGGAGTTCGCTTTTTTCAAATAATTTTCAAAAATTTTGCAAATAGAGATTTCTGATTTTAAAGTGTGAGGTGTTGTATTATCCCCATTGAGGTAGAATTGAAGCTTACAAAGAGGAAGCGTTTGTTTCTAAACAGGGATCCAATACCTCACTAGTCACGGACTCCGAGTCCCTGCCGTGCTGCCAAAGGGTTGCAAGCTGCAGTGCCCTGAAACGGCACCGTCCTATGCAAGTCAAAAACCACCGCTCCCATTTATGAAGCCCACTCATTCATATTTGCCTTGGCACCGTAAGCTGCCCATCTCACTTTGTCTTTTTTACTTCTCTAAGCAATATGCGGAAACTAATTATGGTTTGTCTTGATTTTCGTGGTATAGTTTTTTGTTAATCAATTTATCCTTTTCAGTGAATTCCTTTTAAAATTATTGTACAAATATTGGCCTCTTCTACTCGTCTCAACTATATAAATTTAGAAAGTAGAGTTATATGGACCAAAAAAATAAGTCAAAAGATAACATACAAAAGCAAGTAAGCGACTTACCCCGAACAATGTTCTTATAAGGTTATATATACTCCCTCCATCCATTTTTTATGGTCCAATATTTTATTTTGAGTTGTCCATTGATAAGTATCTATTTCAAAAAGTAAGACCCTGTTTCGCTAAGGTATTTATTTTTTAAGTATTTATTTTTTATTTTACGAGACAGATTATTTTCTTACAATACATCACATTTAATTAAAAAATACTCCCTCTGTCCCCTTTTTAAAGTCTAATATTCCATTTTGGATTGTCCCTTAATAAGTGTCCATTTTGTAAAGTTAGTAGGTAAAAGTTGGTACATTTTTTATTTTGCCTCTAAAAGTAGATTTCATTTTGAAAAGTTAGTCAGTAAAAGTGTAATGATGATGTCTCTATAGAGGGTAAGTAGGGAAAGTAGCGGTAAAAATTGATGTGAAATGATGTTTTTTAATAAGTTGAAGTTACAAAGTGGGACACTTAAAAAGCGACGGAGAGAGTAAGTACTTATTATTGTAAGTGGAACATAAAAACTTATTCATTTCCCATTTTGTCCGGAGTATATTCCAAAAAGTTCCAGTATAATGATAATATATTCATAAATGAAAACAACTAAAAGTTAACTGTTAAAATCTAATGATGATATTTCCAAATTAAAGTTTCAATGAGGACTTTAATTTAGTGTCAAGACCTTAAAATATTACGAATGAAAGAATCTTATTTTTTGATCTAAGAATTACACATATTTTTGTGGTGGACATTATTTTGTTAAAAGAACTAAAAAAAGTCAAGTTTTGAGTTATCCTTTTCAGCTTATTTGTCAGTAAATATATTTTTAGTTCTTTAGTTTATATTGTTGAGACAAAAAAAAAAAAGCCAAATTAAAATTTGTAAAATCAAGACAAATCAAAATGAGTTTAGAGAAATAAAAAAAATTAAAAAAAAAATGACATAGGTACAAGAGAATAAATTCTGTCAGGTTGATCCGGACAAGGGGGCTGTCCGGATGTCGTGTGTGGGCCCCCTTCACACATTTTTTTGAAAAATTCGAACCGTGCATACTGTAGAACCCGCAAAATAATGTATCTACGCAAAAAATCTGTTTGTACAGACATCAATAGGTATGTCAAAAGTTGAAATTTTACACGAAAAAATGTACAATCGTGAAAAGTTTAACTTTAAAAACAGTTGACAGATTACAGTCATCCATTTCTCCGTGTATAAACTTAACTTTTGACATGCCTATCGACGTCCATATAATCTGATTTTTTGCGTAAATACATTATTTTGTAGGTCCTACAAAATGCACGATTTGAATTTTTTAAAAATATGCGCAAAGGAGTCCCATGAAATGCAGCCCAAACTATAGTGTGAAATGCAGCCCAAACTCGTCATTTTCTTGCTCTGCTTCACAGCGAGTACTCTAGCCATATCTCAAGTAGCAACAGAGCTTCTTCCTTATACCTGCAAAGGGAAGTCACGAGGGAGGAAGAAACACATACGTTCAAATAAGGGGTGCATATGATACACACCCATATAAGGGGTGTGTATTGTAGTCTTTCCCCCAATGATTTGGTTTCAAACAATTTACTGGAGTTGTTTCCTTTCCTTTATATCCTCTTTCTTTGGGTTGCATTTATTGAAGTGTGTGGATATTGTGGAATATATGAAAGTGCGTTTGAAATGTCTATCTGAATGCGTGTTGGGATATCGATAATTATATTGCCTTATTAGGTTGTGTACCGTATACATCATAATTTTAAATAGTTGGATTTGGAAGTGAATAAAATAATCCAGGCCATCCATTATCGTTGGAGAACTTCTTGTAGTATAGCGGGTGTTTGTTTTGGCAACTAGCTAGTGGTTATCGTGATTTTGCTTTGATGGTGGTGTACCCTTCTGGTTTGATGTTGTTTGCGGTTTGTTTTTTTCCTTCATCTTCTTCTAGCAGTGATTTGGTTTCAAACAATTTACTGGGATTGTTTCCTTTGTACACACCCCTTATGAGGTCATGTACAATATAAACCATGAAATGCAGCCCAAACTCGTCATTTACTGACAATAGTGTGAAATGCAGCCCAAACTCGTCATTTTCTTGCTCTGCTTCACAGCCAGTACTCCAGCCATATCTCAAGTAGCAATTAACAGAGCTTCTTCCGTATACCTGCAAAGGGAAGTTACGAGGGAGGAAGAAACACGTACGTTCAAGTATAAGTGTCAATTAATCATATTTACATACGAGCCCATCCAATTGGGACGGTTTATAATCTGAGAATTACTAATATATACCACGAGTACAAAGTATTGTAATTGCATATTTTGAGGTACTGGTTGGACAATGGGTGTGAATCTCCACTAATTAATGTTGCAACCCAGTGTCAGAGTTTTAAGTCTATGGAATTTTTAATCCAAGCAATCGAACATGACCTAATGTCTTGTTAACATAATAACAACCAGGTGAAAAATAAGTCGACAAGTATGCTTTATCCGTCGCAAACTGCTGCAAGTCAATCTTATTTTTCATGAGCAAGCAATAATATTAAGTGGACTTGAATCAATATGAAGGAAAAATGGATGAACCAAATTCACAAGCACAATCAACGTATTCGAATGGGATAATAACAGATTTCTAGAGGGAATTTTGAAGTTGACATGACATCGAAAGTCTTGTTCTCTTTACTTCTCAAAAAGTATTTTTCAAAAAATTCCCCTTAAATTTTCCATACTTCCAACATTTCTCTATCTCTCTCCACTTATTACCCCTACTATTTTTAAAAAAAAATTTCAAATCCAAATCAAAACATAGCATTAAACTCTCAAATATCAGGTATTGAAGTTCAAAGAGAGACAGAATTTCATTCCTCCTCTCTATATTACATGGGAAAAGCTAAAGAAAGAAATAAAAAGCCACAGAAAGAGTTCGTATTTTTTTGGAAAATTTTAAAAAAACCCTTGAACTTTCAGAAACTTTATAAAAAAAATACTTGGATTTTAACTAATGACAAAAAGACACATAAACTTACTATTCTGTTAACAATAGAGCTCCCACCGTCCAATTTCGTCAATCTGTTTTGGATGGAACTAATGGAATTCAATAACCTTCCTATTTTTTTTTTACTTTTTACTTCCAAAAATTACTAACTCTTTATTTTTATAGTAGTAAATAAATAGGCAATAAAGTTCTTTTTTTTTTACTATTTATCAAAAATTACCTTAATTCTTTTTTCTTTTAACTATTTACAAAACTAACTTTACCCCCCCCCCCCCCCCCCAATTGTTTTTACTTTCAAATTTTACCTTTCCCCCTCTCTCTGTCCCTTTTCTTTTAGAAATTCGACCATGTACCACCAATCAACCCCACAACCAATAACCAAAGCCCTAGCCCGAATTTTAGAATTTCGTAATTACTTTCAACCTCTTATTTTAACCTTTATTTTATTTTTTACTATTACTATTTACTTTCAAAAATTACTTTTTAACTCTTTTTAAATAATATATAAATATGCAATAGAGTTTTTTTTACTTACTATTTCTCAAACTTACTTTCACCCCATTTTTTTAACTATATATTTATGAAAAGTACTTTAAAATTTTACCTTTCCCTCTCTCTCTCCCTCTTTTTATTTTTATTTTTAAATTCTTACTATACATGACCAATCAACCTTGCAACCAACCGAAAGGGGAATTTTGGATTCCGAAATTCAAACCCTAAATCACATAGAGAAGAAAGATACAGTTTCAGTTGAGAGAGAGAGAGAGAGAGAGATGCATAATTTTAATGTAAAAAAAGGGGGGTTAAAGTTATATTTTTAAATAATAAAATTAGGATTAAAGCAATTTTTGATAAATAGTAAAAAAAAGAAGAAGTAATACTAAGAAGAAAAGAACTTTATTGCATATTTATTTACTAAAAAAAAAGAAAGAGTCAAAAGTAATTTTTGTAAAAAGGAAGGTTAAAAAGCAGGTTAAAAGTAATTTCAAATTTTTGAAATTGGGGCAGGAGCATTGGCGGTTGGTTGTGGTGTTGAATGGTTGTGTGTGGTTAAATTTTTGGTAAAATAAAGGAGAGGCAGAGAGAGGGGGAAAAAGAAAAAATTGAAAGTAAAAAAAAAAAAGAGTTAAAGTAATTTTTAATAAATAGTAATAAAAATTTATTGCATAGTTTAGTATTACTTTAAAAAGTTTTAAAAATAATTTTTTGAAGTAAAAAGTTAAAATAGAATCGAAGAAGGTTTAACGCCTTCCTTTAGCTCCATCCGTTACAAATTGACGAAATTGGCGAGTGCTTTATTGTTAACGGAATGGTAAGTTCAGGTGCATTTTTGTCATCAATTAAAGTTCAGGTGTTTTTTTTGTAAAATTTCTGAAAGTTTAGGGGCTTTTTTAAAACTTTCCCTTATTTTTTCCCTCTACAAAATAAGAAGTCTCTGCCTTTTTATTGACAAACCACCACAGAAAGATGGGTTCAAGTCCTACTATCTACCACAACAAACCATTTGAAAATGGAATCACCTAAGTTTATCTCACAACAGGGGAAAATGATGTGCTCTCAATTTCCTAGACCACAATAAATACTATGAGAAATCTGCTTATGTGCAAATTTTTCAGAAATTGGCAAAAACTCCTAGAGTACTGGAATCGACTTTTCATCCAACATATGTAAATGTTCAACGGATTGTCAGAAGATTCGCAGCAGTTTCGAAATTAAAGGTTTTTTTTTTTTTACTTTAAGCATGTTTTATCGGTTTAGACAAAACGGGAAACCCGGCTAAGTACCACGAAGTTACAGACTACACTAATAAGTCATTGCAACAAAGTTATTTCCTATTCAGAAGCCATAAAATGCAAGAGCAATAACAGCTCATACCTGACAATGCGATCGATGATTGCTAGTTTCTTTTGGCCGCTGTGTCTGCAACTTTTCTCCTCAATCTTATCACCTTCCTAGGTATTTCTCTCTCAGCAAGTTCGGCAAAGAATCTAGGTCTACCAATTAAGAACATGAGAGAACCTATAATGAGTCCCAGTGTCATTCCACACCCGTACCCTATTACCACAATTTTCCAAAACAATCCATCAAAATATGAATCATCTTCCTCATGTTGTAACACCAATGGCTGTACTTTTGTTCGATTATCTTCACATTCCTTTGACAATGGAAACCCACATAATCCTAAGTTCCCGACATATGAACCATTCTCAAATGTAGCAAATTGTTTAACCATGGGTATGGGTCCATGGAGATGATTCCACGAAAGGTTCAAGATCGCTAGAAACGTCAAACTTGTTAATTGGTATGGAATATTCCCCCTGAACTTGTTAGAAGAGATGTCTAATGCTTCAAGGGTTGTCAAGTCTCCCAAAAATGTTGGAATTCTCCCAGTGAACTGGTTAAAAAAGATGTCTAATACTCCAAGGTTTGGCAAGTTTCTCAAAGATGTTAGCACAAGATCGCTAAGGCTATTGTGAGAAAAATTAAGCACTTTGAGGGAATACAACTCTCCAACAACTTGTGGAATTTCTCCACTGAAATTGTTAGATAAAAAGTCGATTGTCGTGAAGATATTCAAAATTCCCCTCAGTTCAATATCAAGTCCGTTCATTGTCACTTGATGGGATTCGTGATAACAAATCCCCATACCATTACCCATGAGTTTCCTGTCATACATGACATTCTTCATTGATAGGAAACATTCAAAAAACCTCCCCGGCAAATGGCCGCTGAACTTGTTGCTGGAGAGGTCAATTATTTGAAGCCTAGGAAAGGAAACTTCACTCATCAAAGAGCTTATGGGACCATGAAATTGGTTGGATCCTACGATAAGAACCTACAACTCAGGAAGAGTTTCCAACCAATATGAAAATGTGTCGTTAATCATGTTGTTTCCGATGTTTAGAACTTTCAAGCTTATACAATTGGATGCCACAACACCATGTAGATTTAGTTGATGCAACAGAGAGTTTGGTCATATTTGTAAGCATTGAAATTGACTGTGGAATGGAGCCATGTAGTTTATTGTCACTCAAGTCAATGAGTACAATGGTAAATGATGCTGGAACTCAGGAATTTGGCCAGTTAAACAATTGGAATGCAGGTCTAAATGTTCCAGTGACAGAAGCGTAAACAACGAAGTTGAAGGTTTTGGAGACCACTTAAATTGAAGGGGATGGGACCAGTGAGTTGATTACGAGATATTTCTAGATAACTAAGTGGTTTCAATTTTGCAACCCATAGTGGAAATCCACCAATGAAATTGTTAACCCCTAGAAATAAACTCTCCCGCTTTGTGGCCTCAACAAAAACTGGAATTCTGCTTTCGAGGTTGTTGCGGGAAAGTCCTAACACAGTGAGTTGCTATTAGGTAAGTACCCCTGCAATCCGGTCTATGACAGGTCCAGAGCTGTTAAGGAAGACAAATTCGTCAAGGACTCGGGTAACTGGTGTGAATGTATATCTTGCTAACTGTAGTTAGCTTTCGATATGGTTATCTTTGATGGGATATTGATCTAGTGGTAGGTGTATATCATGCTAACAGATATTTATTTATTGATATGCATGCATGATGATATGTATGTTTGGAGGTTGTATATCATGCTAACCGAGGTTTAGTTATTGATATGCATGTTGTGGTGTGTTGATTGTATCTGCTCAAGGACTGTGAAGTGAGTCACATCATGTTGTGGGCCGTGCCGTCTAATTAACGGTGAATGAAAATATAGTGTGCGGGACACAATATCTTGGGTACATTAGGTATTCACTAAATCAACCTGCGCTTAAGGATTTTCTTATGGATCTTTTATCAAACACGTGGTGGGGTATAAAAAATGCACAAACACAGGTCCAACGGTACTCGAAAATGTAGTTTTTTATTTCGTTGTAAAAAACAGAGCAAATTAAAATAGAAGAAGAAGAAAGCAACAGTTATGCAAACGCCTACGCTGGTGAATACTCTCAAATTCCTTTGATTTTTACGGTAAACTCTCTCTTGGTGCAAAATCTGAAAGTACTATGATTCGTGAAGATGATATTCCCCTCCAACGATCTAGACGAGAGAACGTCGATTTTTGCAGAATTGCTTGACAGGTAGAGGGAGAGAGATGGGTAATTGGCTAATTGATAGACTAGATTATTTAATTAGTTTCAAACCAACCATTTAAAATCATGGTGCATACAGTACACAATGTCATAACTGGTGAGTACAATAGGTCTCCCTGTATGGTTTTTTTTTTTTTTTTGTAAATGATAATGCCAAAGCCAAAAATGTTGCTGCCAAAACTCATCCATGTGAATTTACTTATTTGCCTTCCTCCCAATCTCACCCTACTTTCTCTCTCCTAAACAGAACCAAACCCAGTTTCTTCACACCACCGCCTCCAAGTCAGACGAGCAAATCGCCCATCCCTTCGACGCCAACAGACCGCGCCGTATCCACACGGCGCCCACCTCGCTGCCCCCTCTCACATAGACCTTTCCACGGCCGCTTTCTCCAGAGTCGACGAGGAGATTGATTTTCGGGCATGTGTCCTGGAGTTGGATCCCGTGGATTCCATCGCAGAGCTTGTCTGTACTGGACTCTCGAGTTATCTCGAAAATAACAATGGCGATGGAAACTCCGGCGATCGAGACCTCGAGCTCTGCAAAACTGAAGAAAAACCCAAATTACCACCGGTGATGGAGGAGAAATTACCAGGGGAGTGGGTTGGATCAGGTTTGTAGAAATTACCACCTTGATCCCATCCGCATTCCCAAACCCAAAATCTCAATCACACTCCCACGGTTAGTCAAAAAAAAAAAAAAAGAACAACAAAAACATCCCACCCACCAGATCTGCTCGCCCCATGAGCCTCTGGCAGCGCCGGCCGCCGGTCCAACCCCAAACCCGCCCGCCGGAAGAAGGCACCCCGTACAACATCATCCCCATCCACAAGCTCCTCGCCGACCACCCCTTCCTTCGCTACCCAGAGGTCCGTGCCGCCGCCATCTGCTCTGTCGGCGAGCTCCGCAAGCCCCCCTTCACCCCATGGCCCCGCGACGGAAGATGATCCATGCGTATATCAATGGAAGATAAGTTTTTCCACAGCCTTTTGTCTTAGCTTGCCTGTCATTTGGAATTATGCAGTATTTGGTGGGGTTGAGCCATGAAACTCCATTATTTTGTTTTGCCCTACGATAATATGATAATGAGATCGATCATTTGGTGGTAGAGAAACTGGGTTTGGGTTTGGGTTTGTTCAAGGAAGAGAGAGAGTAAAATGGGGTGAGTGAGATTGGGAGGGGGACAAAAAAGTAAATTCATATGGATAAGTTTTGGCAGCAACATTTTTAGTTTTGACATTATTAGCTGCCTTTTTTTTTGGTAAAAGCTTAAAGGTGCTTTCATTGATACGAAATCTTACATCAATAATGGGTGGCCGCCCCAAGGAGGGTGGAAAGCAACCACAAAGGATGTCTAAACTCATAAACGAACAATCAAGACCTCACACAAGACTCAACTCCGACCTTGAAAACCCATCAAAACGACATAAAAACTACCACAAAAACACCCACAAGGATTGAGAAAAAGTCCCACACAGGGGAAGAAAACCAACAAAAATAGCAAACAAAAACTAAAGTAAAACCTATAAGAAAACAATAGATCCACGTGCCTAAGTCCAACCGCCCAAAAACACCAATCAAAACTCTCACTGCCGCTACCACCACTACCACAAGGGCGGCCGAGATATAGCAAAAACTACGAAACGAAACCTTCATCACCACAACAGTCACACCTCACCTTACAACACCATCTCTACCTCCGTCCCCATATGTTGATGAGGTCTCATTTTCTCGATTTATAGAAAGACAAGTTGATATTGAGAGGAAAATTGAGAGTTGTCTATCTACTTCAATAAGACTACACTTTCTAAAGTCTCAACACGCTTTTAGGTAGACATTTTCATACATTTCAAATGTACTTTCACATATTCCACAATATCCACACACTTAACAAATACAACCCAAAGAAAATGTTTGAAACGAAATCATTACTAGATGAAAATGATGCAAAAAAACCAAACCACAAACAACATCAGACTAGAAGGGTACCACAATTGAACAAAATCACGGATAACCTCTAGCTGCCTACACAAACACCCACTCTACTACAAGAAGTTCTCCAACAATAACATGAAATACAGTCCAAACTCGTCATTTTCTTGCCCATATATCTTCCCATCCTATATTCCAACGATATGTCATGTAGCAACAAAGCTTCCTTCCTAGCTTGTACCTGCAACGGGAATTTACGAGGGTGAAAAAAACACATAAGTACGAATGCCGGTTAACCCTGAAGACACGTGACGAGCCCCTTCGATTGGGCCGGCTTATGATGAGGGTAATTGCTAATACCACTTGTCCTAGTTTTGTAAAGACAAATTTTGTGGGATTGGGTTTGATTCCTCTACCAATTGCAGCAATCCATTTTAGGATCGAAGTGTAAGGAATTTTTAACCAAAGCAATCAAACATGATCTAACGTCTTATTGACATAATACCTACCAGGTGAAAAAAAGGTTGACAAGTACGGTTTATTCATTGTAAGTTGCTGTAAGTCTTGCTTTTCACGAGCAAGCAATAATATTAAGTGGACTTCAATCAATATGAAGGAGATATGGATGAACCAAATTCAATCCACATATTGGAATGGGATAGTAGCAGAGATTTCCTAATTGAGAAGTCATGAAATGAAAGAGCTTTAACATGCAACTCATACCTGACAATGTGATCGATGTTTGCTAGTTTCTTCTAGCCACTCTGCTTGTAACCGTTCTCCTCAATCTTATCACCTTCGTAGGCAACTTTCTTTCAGCAAGTCTGACAAAGAATCTTGGTCTACCAATTAAGAACATGAGAGATCCTAGAAAAAGTCCTAGTGTCATTCCACACCCATACCCGATCACCACAATTTTCCAAGTAAATCCATCCAAATCTGAATCATCTTCCTCATGTTGGAACACCGGTGGCTGTACTTTTGTTTGATTATCTCCACATTCCTTCGACAATGGAAACCCACATAATCCTAAGTTCCCAGCATATGAACCATTCTCAAATGTATTAAATTGTCGACCATTGGGTATGGGTCCATGGAGACGGTTGCACGAAAGGTTCAAGACCGCGAGAAATGTCAAATTTGTTAATTGGCTTGGAATTCTGCCGGTGAGGTGGTTAGAAGAGATATCTAATGATTCAAGGCTCATCAAGTCTCCCAAAGATTCAGGAATATGGCCTGTAAGACTGTTATGAGAAAAATTAAGCACTTTGAGGGAATAGAGGTTTCCAACGGCATTTGGAATTTCTCCACTGAAATTGTTGGATGAAAAATCGATTGCTGTGAAGATTGTCAAAATTCTCACCAGTTCGATCTCAAGGCCCTTTATTGTCACTACGAGAGAATCATGATAATAATCATCCACCCCACTCATGTATTGTTTGCCTGGCATAGTTTTGTTCTTCATAGCTTGGAAATTTTTGAAGTACCACGTTGGCAAATGGCCAGTGAACTCATTATAGGAGAGGTCAATAATTCGAAGCTTAGGAAAGGAAAATTCACTCATTACAGTGTTTATTGGACCATGAAATCGGTTGGATCGTACGACAAGAACCTGTAACTCAGGAAGAGTCCCCAACCAATTTGGAAATGTATCATTAACCTTGTTGTTTCCGACATTTAGAACTTCCAAACTTCTACAATTTATCAAAGATCTTGGAAGTGGTCCTTCAAAATGATTTTCACTGAAATCGAGACTTCGTAACCGATTGGGCTTTTCAAATGTCAAGGGAAGGGTTCCCTTAAATCCATTGGAGCGCAGACTTAACACCGTGAGAATACTACTAGAATTACCCAAACATTGTGGAACCTCACCGCTCAATTTGTTGTGAGACAAATCAAGCATCTGAAGGAAACTCGCATTGCAAAGCGATGAAGGAATCTCTCCATAAAGACTATTGTTTGACATCAAAAAGTACCGTATAGAGGGGGGTGGAATGAGAAGTGGTCCTTGAAGCAAATTGGAACGAAGATCAAGAGTTTCTAGTCGTTCCCAGGAAAATTGCTTTATGTGTGTGAGATTGTTGTGAGAAAGATTCAAATACCGCAGTGAAGCCTTACCAATGAACGCAACCCAGTTCAGAATCTGTCCATGAATTCTATTGGTTGAAAGATCTAGTTCTTCAAGATTCTCTGAGTCTCTTAAGAAATCAGGGAACACCTCAATGTTGCAAGATGACATATAGACACCCCTAAGCAGGTTGGGAAGGGTATTGTTGACATTGCTTCCAGCGACCACCGAAAGATTAGTGTTGGAAATATCAAGGTACTTAACATTTTTTAGTATATGCAGATCCACAACACCGCTCAGATCATTTGACGCAAGATAGAGCGCAGTTAGATTTACAAGAGTTGAAATTGACTGTGGAATGGGGCCACAAAGTTTATTGTCACTCAAGTAAATGAATCTCAATGGAAAATGATGCTGGAACTCAGGAATTTGACCAGTTAAATTATTGGAACTCAAGTCTAAAGCAATCAATGACGGAAGAGTAAACAACGATGGAGGTATTACCCCACTAAAAGAGTTATGCTCTGAGTAGAGTGCCCGCAGGTTTTGAAAACCACTTAAATTGAAAGGGATGGGACCTGTGAGTTGATTGTAATATATATATAGAACACTAAGTTGTTTCAAGTTCGCAAGCCAGAGTGGAAATCCACCAATCAAATTGTTATCCCCTAGATATAAAGTCTCCAGCTTTGTGAACTCAGCAAAAAAAGGAATTCTGCCTTTGAGGTTGGTGGCGGAAAGTCCTAACAGAGTGAGTTGCTTGAGATTTGAGAGAGTAGATAGGACTTCACCATCAAAACCATTTCCCGATAAATCTAGTTTACGAATCTGCGTAAGGTTCCCCAGAGATTTAGGAATGGAACCCCGTAATTTGCACCAACCAAGATACAAGTAATTTAAAGACTTGAGAAAACCAATTGAATCAGGTAATACTCCGGACAAATTCGTTGAAAAAAGATCCAACTCCTTTAGAGAACTACCACTACCCCAAGTTGATTTT